>VZQC01015264.1:261613-286608 GCA_009823505.1 Rhizomys pruinosus | reverse complement strand
CTGTCTACAAGATACATGGTGCTTTAGGACTTAGTAAAAGTAAATATGGGCATATTGGACAACATTGGTTTGAAGACTGATAAAAACGGTAATGCATCTGAGTTAATTGGTGATATAAATTGCTCTTGTCCACATTAGCTTTAACTAAAATCTGTATAACTTATATCTATATTAATCTTTCAAATATGCATGGCTCATCTAGCTATTTTCACATTTTATTTTAATAACTAAATGTTTACATCTTTTTCAATAGTTTCTGGCATTTTATCTTCCATTATGCTAAGATTTTCTTCTACAGTGACACATGAATTACATTTCATCTCACCTGAGCATGCTTACTACAAGCCTTTAATCCCAGAACTCTGGAGGCAGAGGCACTTAATAATGTTGTAATAAATAACGCTCCATGTGGCAATTTTGCTTATGAAAATAAGTGTACTATTATAGTATACTATTATCTGAGTCCCACAAATACATTCATATTTGTAATAATAAAAGGTTTAAAACTATATTGCAAGGATATTATAATTAATTTGGTTTAGCACTTGCATATTGAGTTATCTATGTGTAAGTATTCAGTAATAAGTGCTCAAATTATATTTTCCAATATAAAATTTTAGCTCAAGTTTGAAAGTTAAGTGTGTGTTTATATTTTAAAATATTTTTATTTCCTTAAAAGTAAACTCATGTAGAAACATATATATG
The DNA here is from genome assembly GCA_009823505.1 of Rhizomys pruinosus. Classification (NCBI taxonomy): domain Eukaryota; kingdom Metazoa; phylum Chordata; class Mammalia; order Rodentia; family Spalacidae; genus Rhizomys; species Rhizomys pruinosus. The sequence continues at coordinate 285,903 of VZQC01015264.1, read as the reverse complement.
TGATATATATATATATATATATATATATGATATAATATGTGTTTATGTGGGAGTAGATTTATATACAATCTGAAGTCAACACTTCTTTATTGCTTAAATGATAACATTCCTTTTAGTATCCAAAATCTTACAATGATACTAAATATTCTAGTCAGGCCAATATTTATTTGATAAGTAATACATTAGATATTCTAAAGAAAATATAGGTCTTGATTTAGCTAGAAAATGGCTAAGCCACCGTTCGTGCTAAACTTTGAAGAAATTGCCATCTATCAAGAAATCTGTAGCACAGTGGGCAAAGTTCAATACACTGCAATAAGAAGGAGAATATGAAGGAGTGAGGGATGAGTGCAAGCTCCTGGAGACAGAATGAATATTGTTTTGTGTCACTAAGTGATAAGCCAAACGTACAAGAATGGATTTATGGCATAAGCTAAAAAGCAAGAAAATGCTTCCAGACCCAAACATCAATATTTTCTTCAAGTATGTGAAACAATGAAATAGAAACTCTGAAGAAAGATTTACACAGAATTTACGTTCAACCTGAAAGGGACCAAGGCCATAGTAATCTTTAAATAAGTCTATAAAAGATACAATTCAAGTGAGAGAGGCCAAGGGACTCTATTGTATATTCTTCCCCTGTCATCAGTGATTTATTTTTCCCAAACTAGTAAGAGGCTGTAAATACATATCAGTTTATTAAAGAGAGTGGCTGTTCAGGAAACAAATCCAAATTAGGTCTTCTTTAAACAAATCTCACTGTAATAAACATACTGAAAGTAGCCTTAAAAATACAAAACTGATGACTGCTATCATTTACTAACTTTCCATTATTACTGATGTTTGGATAAATATGTAACTGTCTTGAGATACTAAGCATAAATTTTACATCAAGGAAAGTAAAATCTGTCAGAAATAATATGTTTTTGTTTTCAAAAACTGTTCCTATCACATAGGCAATGAAATGTGTTTTGACAAGACCATTTAACATATCATAGTAGACTGTATCTACAATGCTAAGACACCCATGTATAATGATGTTTCCTTGGTCCTTAAAAGAAACTTTACAAAAAGACAGAAAGGAAAAGAAAACTGAAACAAATTAAACCTGTGTCCTTCAAAGTACTAAACAGGGGAGATAATCGTTTTTATTCTATTTCGATTTGTTTTGAGTTTCAACATTACTTAGAAAACTATTACAGAAATAGTAAATTCTAAATTTCACTTTCATTTCAAAGTTGCATGTTATAAATGTAATAACAAGCATGCATATAAATACTATGGTTTAATGACCCTTTTCCTAAAAATGCTACAGAGATATTAGGATTATTTCTAATGATAATATACCATTAAATAATAAAGCCTAATTCTTTCTTTGTTGTTATAGTTTGCATTATCATAGTCGATTAGGCTTAAGCAATTTTAATAAACAGGGAGAATATTTTAATACCTTAATATATCCTAAAACAGGGTTTAATATGTGGGTATATATTAAAGCTCTTTGTCAAAAACAATTTGCTCTTGATATATCAGCAAATATGCATATAAACATAACATCTATTCATCAAATTTTAATTTGTTTTTCAAAGGCAGTAACTTTAAGTGATATAATTTCCCTGTGAGAGAAAAAGGCATTAAAAGTCATCACATCATATCCTCCAAACAGTGAATTAACAAATGTAAAGAGAGTCAGCTTGTAAATGGGAAAATGATTAAACTTGTACCTATGGCACACAGCATTAAGTCTTAGCTGTTTTCTATTCTGACATTCAACCACATACAGATTGTCATCTCACTGGCAAGGCACCTGTGCTGCTTAGCTTTAAATGTAAACCTGCCACAACCTAGAATCACCCGGGAAGAAAGCCTCCACTGAGGAGCTTCCTAGATCAGGTTGACATTTGGTCATGTCTGCCATGGACTGCCTTAATTGTGGATAGATGTAGGAAGACTCAAGCCGTGGTTGTGAGGCACTGTGTCCTAAGCACAGGGCCCTGAACTGTGCAAGGGAGAAAGCCAAGAATAGCAAAAGCGAGCAGCATCATGGGTGCATTCCTTTATCTCAGCTCAGACAGTATTTTAATCCAGTAGATGAACGGGGGCATAGAAAAATATGCTAGCATGTTTTCTGGGAATTAGAGTAGTTTACTATTATAAGATGTAACATTGGGGCAGTAGAAGTTGTAGAAGATGATTATTCTAGAAACAGAAATGAGTAGCATAATGATAACAAGATGCTCCATAATGTGTGGATGGACTTGGAAAAATTAAATTTATGATCTGGGATTGGTCAACATGTATATTTCAGTGAAAGGGTTGTCTTTATAATTATCCTATGACAAACTCCTGGAAGAAATTCTGTATGGTAAAAATATTTTTGTGTCATGCTGAATGAGGCTTTGTGTTATGTTGTATCACTTTGATCACATAAGTATCTTCCTTTTTTTTTTAAAGTGGTGAAAATTTATTTTGTTGACACAGAAGATTTTTTCAGTAGAGGGGAAACATTGTCAAAATTGTGTTTTGAAGTTATATAACTCTGGGAAAAACAAGAGAAAGGGCTAAACTTGATAAATATACAAAACTATGAGAATAACTTATGAGAATAGTATACAATGCTACAATTAAAAGTGAAATCACAGAGGAAAATTTTAAAAAGTGTGCACAAATATCTTTTAACAGTGACTTACAGGGCTGATGAGATGTCTCATCTGGCAAGTGTTCTTGCTACCTGATATGACAACCTATGTTCAATTTCTGGAACACAAATAGTGAAAGGAGAGAACCAACTCTGGCAAATTGTCCTGTAACCTCCACACACATGCCATAGAACAGTCTGTCACATCCCCCACAAATAACGAATAAAGAAGTCTAAATTATAAATAATTTAACAACTTGTCATTTTGGTTACAGAAACTTTTATTCCTTTATAGAATTCTATTGATTATTTTGTCACAATTACTCCTACTAAGTGATTCTTGTTCTCAACAAAGTAACCATTCTCTTCCCTCTTTTTTACATTCTTAATGGCCTTTGTTTTCATTTGTATTTCAAAGGTTCAACTTTTGAACAAATTAAAAAAAATAACTAAAAAAATCCAAAGAAAGTTGTGATGAAATTAGAAGTTTGTGGAATGGTGGGATTCCCAACTATAAATCTTAGTATTAGAATTCTTTTTTAAGCTTAACACACTAGGAAAAGAAAATAATGAAACAGGTTTAGTGCCGAGAAAGTTTTACATATACTTCATTATATTCTTGAACATGCAAACCCATAACTTTTATTCTTATGAATTTGATGAACAAGGAACATATTTTCTTGTTGATACCTCCAAGGATTTCTTATTTACTCTAGCTAAACAAAAATCTAATAGAAGACAATCAATGAAAATGGATGATGTTCTGAATACTTTTCCAGTAAAGATTCATATATAAAATATCTTATGTGAAGTTATAAAGAAATAATTGATCCTTGCTCATACTTTAAGAATGAAAATAAACAGCAGCAAGAGATAACTGCAATCATTAATTGTTAAGAGAGTATAGGACTGTATTTTTATAGATTATGCTATAATATATGAATAACAAACATTTCAGAGCAGAAACATATGTAACCTATTTTTAGGAGCTGAATCATGCCTCCTTTCCCAAACTCATATCCTGAAGTCCTAAATTCCAGTATTTCAGCATGTGAAAATCACTGGAGATATTATGATCTTTAAAGAAATCATGAAGATAAAAGGAGGCACTTATTGTGGATTTTATTTCTCAATTTTCAACAGTCAAGTTTCCTCATACAGCAGATGGTTATTAACACAGAAAACACCACTAGCCAACTAATTTACAGTTGCATTTCACATAGGAAGGAAGACATTGCACCCATAAAGGGACATGAACACACACACACCCACACACACACACACAAGGATAAAAGGCCACATGGGGAACAGTAAGAAAGCAAATATTTGTACGTACAAAGAAGATAGATCTTTCTGAATTTGAGACCAGTATGGTGTACATAGCAAGTTTGAGGCCAGCAGGGACTACATGCTGAGGGCCAAAACAAACAAACAAAACTTAACAATATTTGTGTCCCCATATGTCATTCTAGGTAAATTTATTCATTGGAGCCTGGTCAACCTGCCAAGAGTCTTACCCTTAAGGAGACTGAGTGTCCCACTCATACCAATGGTTGTTTCCCAATATTTCCTCAGGTAGAATTGGGATTTTGTATCCTCTTCCCTATGTCTATGCTAGGACTGTGTGGTGCTTCAGTTTATTGGGGACTTGTGCATGTTGTCACTATTGCTGTCAGTTTATTTTGGGTGTAAGTGACCAGTTGTCTGGAAAACTCTGTCTCCTTGTAGTCATCCACAGCATTTCTGATTCTTAAAATCTTTCCTCTCCCTCTTCCACAATGATTACTGGAAAGCAGAACTTTAATAATGATGTCCTATCCAACAATAGGAAATCTGTACCAACTTTTCCTCTGAATGTTGGCCAGTTGTGTCCTCTGTGTAAATTACCATCTACTGTATTAGAAAACTTCACTGCTGAGAAGGTAAAGATGTATTAACATGGGAATATGACATAAGACCTTAGAAATCAGTATATCTATTTAGCAGAGCAATTGTATTAGCCTCTCTCCCATAGCCTGAAAGATATCTAGCCCCAGGTTCCTCAGCCAGATATAAATGTCAATATGGGCTCCATCTTACAAAGCAGATATTAAATCCTATTTGGGGACAAAAACATGACTCTGTAAGTCTTTCTATATGGATATTTACAAATGATGTTAAAGTACAGGAAATTTGATGGAGGAGTTAATAATGGGGGATAGTGAAGGGATGAAAATATAATGAAAATATGTTGTATGAAATTCACAAAAGTTTAAGATAAAAAAGGGGCTGGGGAGATGGCTCAGCAATTAAGAGAACTGGTTGTCCTAGCAGAGGATCCAGGCTCCATTCCCAGCACCCACATGGTGGATAACAATCTCCGTTATTCCATGTCCACGTGCTCAGATACCCTCTTCCTGCTTCAATGGACACTGCACACATGTTGTGAACTTACATACATGTAGGTAAACACTCATACATAAAGTAAAAATAATAAAATATTTTTTAAAAATTAAAGAAAATCTTATCCTATGAAAGCACAGTATACCTAGGTGTGTAATAACAGCAGAGTCCTGTTGAGCCTGAGGTGGGGGAGCTTACCACTTCCAGGAAAGATTGAGACTCCATTTATACTGCACAATCTGCTCTTGTTGATGATGCTTCTCAAGCATGGAAGGGTTGACAAGAAACTGTAAAAATCCTTCCAGACTGACAGGGGCCTTATATACATGAAAAAGAAACAAAAAGTATTCATTCTTTTTTTTTTTTTTTTTGGTCTTTTCGAGACAGGGTCTCCCTGTAGCCCCAGCTGTCCTGGAACTCGCTCTGTAGACCAGGCTGGCCTTGAACTCACAAAGATCCGCCTGCCTCTGCCTCCCAAGTGCTAGGATTAAAGGCGTGCGCCACCACGCCCGGCTCAAAAGTATTCATTCTTAAATTAAAAATAAAATGAAAAAGAGACAGCACCAGGAGAAGCCAAGCATAACAAATTGACCTTCAACTTTCAGCAACTAGAATTGTAGGATCATTTATTAAACAAATTTCTGTAGTTCAAATAAATGATACTGTAATATTAGTACTTAAATTACATTTTATATTCTTGAGAACTATATTATTATTTACTTATATCTTTAAACAGTTTTATTTATTTGATTATTTATTTACATTTAGAACAATGAGAGTTTTGTCTGCTTGAAGTTAAGTGCATCTATGGTGTTCAATGCTTATGGAAGTCAGAAGAAGGCATTGGAATCCCTGGAAGGGGAATTAAAGATGATTGTTAGGTGCCATGCAGGTTCTGGGAAATGAACCTAAGTCTTTTGCAGTCAGTGCTCTTAACCAACAAGCCACCCCCCCACCTAAATTTTATGTTTTATTTTGACTACCAATTAATATTCCATCAAATAATTTCAAATTTGGTATAAAAATGGCAAGCTTTATTAAAAGGTAAATAAAAATAGAAAAATGCAATCTCACACACAAAAGATTTAACAAACCATTCTAGACTATATGACCCAGTATGTACACTTTCTACAGAGAAGGGATTTGGGGAGTTTTTCAAATATTTAAGAATCTGAATCTTCAGAGTGCTTGTTCTGGATAGGATTGCTATATTAAACCTCACACTCCCATGGCTCAAAAATCATTGCAGAATAAGGGGTGGAAAAGTTGTAAAGGCCAGAAGAAACAAAGATTTCAGGCCTCATACATCTAGCTTGTATGAACTTACAACAACGGTGTTAACATGCACAAGACCCATGCAAACTCAATCAAACAAAAACGCAGCATAGAACTGGGTGAGTGGGAAGCAGGCTCCAAACTTAGCTAAGAAACTATTGGCATCTGAATGAGGAAGAGTATATCTTCTTCAAGGGAGTGACTAGATAACAGCGGATGAACTTGTCTCCAGCAACATCTGGGTACAAATGCTTGAGTGGATAGGCCTTAACATATATGACAGAATGCATGAAATCCTGTGGGGGTAGGGGGACTATGGGGTAGTAGATGGGGAGTATAAATTTCATTAGGATCTATTTAAAGAAATGCACAAAACTCAATCAAATACATTTATAAAAAATTTGAACCTATTAAAAATATGAAGATAATTTGAAGGAAAGTCTGTCCTGCCTGGTGCCCTGTTTTTGTTAGATAAGCTTCAAATATACACATGCAGTCATACATTTGCTATATGCGTATTTTTCAGTAGGACTCTGACTTAAACATTTCCCTCTGGTTCTTCATACTATCTAAGCATGTTTTATTTTATTTTATTTTATTTTATTTCTCCCCTCATTTCCCCTGTACACCCATAGCTCCTCTCCCCCTATTTAAAGTATGCCCATTTTCTCCACTTTCCCCTTAATATTAACAGCACCTGACTCATAGTAACATGCTCTCTTGAGCTCTTTCCCCTTAACCCCCATAGATCCTTTCAATTTCCTAGCTCCTGTGGTTACTTCAGGATGTTACTTCACATATAAGGATTTGGATCTAAGAGTCACAAATGTCAGAGATCATATGTTAATTTTGCCCTAAGTTCCATAAATTTACATGCAAATTTCATGACTTCATTTTACTTTACACCTTAATAGAACTCCATTGGTAAATGTGATACATTTTCATTATCCATTCATCAGTTGAGAGACATTTAGTTGTTTTGCTTTGTTTTCTTTTCCATTTCTTAGCTACTGTAAAAAAAAAAAAAAGCAGAAACAAAACATGATTGTACAAATACCTTGGTATAAGGATGAGTCTCTTGTATGCATCCCAAGGAGTGATATAACTGGATTGTATGGTATATATAGTTCTCCATAGTGATGTTCACAGTGGTTGCACCAGTTTGCAATGCCATTAACAGTGGAGAAAGTTCTCCCTTTCCTGTCATACTTGCTAGTATTCAGTGTCATTTGTTCTGATTTAGTTTTGCATTTCCCTAATTACTAAGGATGTTGAACACAATTTAAGGTGTTTCTTAGCCTTTGTTATTTCTTCTTTTCAGAGACCTTTATTCATATTTGTAGTCCCTTTTTAATTGGGTTATGGTATTCTTGCTTCATGTTTTTTTAAGATCTTGGATCTTAGATATTGGATATTAACCTTTTGTTAGATTAATAGCTCCTGAAGATTTTTCTCCTACTCTGCAGGCTTCTGTTTACTTGATTGGTTGCTTACTTTGCTGTATGAAAGCTTTTTAACTCAGGAGGTTTCATTTGTCTATTGTTGACCTTATTTCCTGAGCAACTGATGTCTGATTTAGAAAGTCCTTTCCTGGGTCTATATATTGTAGGGTATGTCTGAAATTTTCTTCTAACATTTTCATCTTGTCAGGCTGCACATTTTGGTTTTTTATCTAACTGGAGTTGAATTTTTTGCAGGGTAATAGATATGGGTCTAATTTTATTCTTCTACAGATGGAGATCAAGTGTTGCCAGCACCATTTGTTGAAGATGGTATGATCTTAGTACCTTTTTGGTAAATATTAGATGGTTGGAATGGCCTGTACTCATATTTGTGTTTTTGTTACATTGGTGTACATGTCTGTTTTTGTGCCAGTACCATGCAGTTTTTATTTCCATAGCTTTGTGATATATTTTGAGATCTGGTATTTTGAACATTACTCTTTTTGCTCAAGGTTGCTTTGGCTATCCTTGGTCTTTTATGATTCTTCATGAATTTCAGGGTTTTTTTTTCTAGTTCTGTGAAAACTGTCCCAGGGACTTTTCTTGGCACTACAATGAATCTATAGATTACTTTTGGCATGATGGTAATTTTCAGGGTATCTTATTCTAATAATCCTTTAGCTTGGAAGTACTACCACCTCCTTGTGTCTTCCCCATCTCTTTCTTCAAAGATTAACATCTTCATTTAATACTTCTTTAATGTCTTTTGTTAGTTTTATCCTTAAATATTGTTTTGAGGATACTGTGAATAGAAGCATTTTCCTGAACTCTTTCTGATGGCTTTAACCTGTTATTTGTTTATAGAAAGTTTACTGATTATGTAAATTGATTTTATAACCTGCTACTTTTCTGAATGGTGTTGGTCATTTCCAGGAGTTTTCTCGTGGAATTCTTGAGATTTCTTGTATATAATATCGTGTTGTCGGGCTGGAGAGATGGCCTAGTGGTTGGGAGCTCTGACTGCTATTGCAGAGGACCCGGGTTCGATCCCCAGCACTCACATGGTGGCTGAGAACCATCTGTAACTCCAATTCCAGGAGAACTCCAGTTCCAGGGGAATGCGAGACCCTCTTCTGACCTCCGTGGCATTGCACGACACGGGTGCACAAACCTACATGCAGACAATACATTCACGCACATAAATAAATAAAATTAAATTAAAATTAAAAAAAATATATCATGTCGTCTGCAAATAAGAATAATTTGATTTCTTCTTTTCCTATAAGTATCCCCTTTACAATCCTAGCGTAGTATTTCATTAGTACAAGTACTAAATTCCATTAGTAATAAATTCCATTAGTAGTACAGATAAAATTCCAGCATAGAGATGGAGAAGTGAGTAAAAAAAAATCACAAACCAATGTAAGAAACATTTGACAATTGATGGCTGCTGGGAGGGAAAAAGGCAGTCTATGTCAGTGTTAGTACATCCTCTGAAGCCATTATATATTTATGCATATATATATATATAAACTAATGGGAGTATTGAGGGAATAAGCAGATTTTGGAGGTAAATACCATTGTAGTATATTGTATGAATATTACAAAATTTTATTTTAAAAAATAAAATTAACCATAAAAAGCCAGGGTTCATATGGATAAGTTTCACAGGGAATACTCATTAGTAGGTCTGAAGAGTCAAAACATAACAAAATTACAGCTACATCTGGGTAGTCATGATATAAGTTAGCTCCTTGTAGTAATAAACCAAGGGTGCCTAGTCAATTTCAAGTAGCCATTAAATGCAAAAAAAATAGGAGTAATTTGATAAAGTGCTAATGGACACTGCCAACCTGAAGGGCTCCCATACTTAGCCAAGGCTAATTGTTCACAAACCATGCCAAGGGTAAAGTCAAAGAATGTATGAAGTTGAGAAAGACACGTGTTCTTCTGATTAGGTGAAAATCACATGACCATCTTGCTGATTAGGCCAGAGAAGCAAATGGAGAATTTCAGTTACCCTTGACTCAGCAACCATTATGGAAAGCAGTGTGGAGAAGTCTTAAAAACTAAAAATGAACCTACCATATTATCCAGTCATACTGCTTCTTAACATATACCCAAAGGACTCAACCTACCGCAGAAATATGAATGTCTATGCTTGATGCTGCTATTTTCACACTAGGAAAGAAATGGAAGCAAAATAAGTGTCCCTCAGCTGACAAATGGTTAATGAAAATGTGGTGTATTCACACAAAGGAGTACTACTTAGTGGTAAGAAAGACAAAATCATGAAATTCTCAAATAAATGGATGGAACTAGAAACTGTTATACTACGTGAAGTAACACAGTCTCAAAAAAACAAATGAAGTAGTTCTCCTTCACTTGTGGAAATTAGCACCAAGTCTTTATATTAAGTATATATACTGATGTAAGAGGCAGGAAAATGGAAAGGAACCAGGGAAGTAAAGGGAAAGAATGAGCCTCAGTAAGGGGTGCACTATGAGACAGGGGTTACTAAGGTTAAAAAAATCAATAAAATGGGGATATTTAAGTGGGAGGGGAAGAGAGTTATACAAGCATTCCTGGGGGTAAAAGGAAGAAAGGGCTCAAGTGGGGGACATAGAAGATAGGAATTTTCAAGGGTGAAAGGGGGGAAATGGGGCACATTAAGTGGGAAGGGAGGAGGGAGCAGTAGTGTGAAGAGGGATTAATGTTTAGATGCTATGAGAAACCAAAGGAAAATCTATTCGTTTAGGATATTACTGAAAAACTGCACATATATCCGCATGAGTCCATATGTATAACTGATGGCAAAATAACAAGAAACAGTACCAGACAGAAGAAACCTCCCTTTGAGGTGTTGGTCAGAGTAGTTGAAGAGACTCCAAAATTACACAGACTATTGTCACAGCCCTTGGTTGCCTCCCAGAACCTGAAGGCAAGACCTAACTGCTGAAGAAAGGGCATATTTCAGATAGAAGACGTGGAGCAATGGAGTTGGACCTAACCTTGAAGGCACCACCCTGAAGGCTAGCTTCCGAGGACAGTATGCGAGCTCCTAAGGGAGAACACCAATCACTAGCACAACCCCAAAGTTAAGTCCTAATAACCTCAACAATGACAATTATATTGGGAATAAGCAGCAACTACCTAAATGTACTTAAAGCCTGTTCAGTGGGAGGGAACTTACTTCTGGCACTGAAACATAAGCAAATACACATTTATAGAGAAATCATAGATTGTAGAGAAAACACCAAGTATGTCACATCCTCAGACAAACATAATTTCTTTCTTTTTTTTTTGGTCTTTTTGACAGGGTCTCCCTGTAGCTCTGACTGTCCTGGAACTCACTCTGTAGATCAGGCTGGCCTTGAACTCACAGAGATCCACCTGCTTCTGCCTCCCAAGTGCTAGGATTAAAGGCGTGTACCACTACACCCAGCTCATTTTTAATTTCTTATTATATTGTAAATATGGATCCTTATATTTATAGACAAATGTGTCAGTCACCACTCGCCAAAGACACTTCTTTTGAAACAGAGACTATTATGGAATTCCACAGCTGCTCACATGGAAAAGAAATGTCTGTGAATTGCACACCCCTAAGTGACACATATACAAGGAACATACATAAGGCTCACAGAACATGGTGCAAGAAGGAGTAGAGAGAATACTGATGCATTTCCCAATTCTCATCAACAAAGCTCCCTCAGACATAAGAGAGCAAAAACCACAAAGGCCACAAATGATCATATGGTGAATAATATTCATCAGAATGTGGGCTCTTAAAATTTATTCTTATATTCTTATATTTTCAAATGACCTTGCTCATTTGAATCTACAGCAATGGTTTGAGAACGCACAAGCATGCAAGTATGCAACAGGGGAAATGAGCAGCGCGCCCCAATCTTAGCCTAGGAACTATTGCCAACTGATTACTGAGGCGAGGGAAAGCTGAACTTCTTTAAGAAAGTGACTCTGGATAGGCTGACTAGATCCCAGTGGAGGATCTTTAACTGAGGGATGATTGGGTACCTTAACTCGACTTGAGAGTCCTTAATATAAATGATAGAATGCATTAAATCCAGCAGGGACCTATGTGTTGTATCTTTTTTTGAGTCTTTTTATTTTCAAAGCAGAGGATTATTGTTTTTGAGATAACTTTACTGTTTCAATTGGTTAACCTTTTTAACGACCAATATATAGTTATAAAAATATCAAAGATGTTAATCAAGGTCAATTTAATTATAAACAAAAACTTAAACATATTTTATAGAAAAATTATCTGTATTCATAATTAAATTTGAAAATGTAAAGATCTATGATAAGAACTGACACAAACTATGTCAATATCTGAAAATATTTTTTGTAAGTCTATCAATTATTAAACCGGAAAAGCTTTAAAAATAGTCCCATAAGAACACTTATGCATTTGCCATTCATATTCCAAAAACTAAAGCAGTAGCACAGACTATCAATAAAAGCAATATTAGTAGAATATCAATTTTCTCTGTGTGTGATGCTTTGTAATTAAAACAAGAACTTAACATTTTATAGTAGGCATCAAGTAAAGCTCAATTTAACCCAGTATTATTTTAATATAACTTTATATGCTGACATGTAGTTAACTTATATTATCAGTGACTTACTAGGTTAGAGCTTTTTTAATGCAAAAATCTGTGAGTTTATCCTCAAAAGCATTATTTCCTTGTTTTTATTTTTAATGAATTTTTTGTGAACTTCAAACAATAGATCTTAATGAAATTTAGAGTTTCTCCCCTCCTCCCTGTCCCCATTGACTCCCTCCCACTCTATCATGAATTCCATCATGTATGTTAAATCCTGTCTGGTCAAGTATCTGTATTCTGGATGCAAGTTCATCCACTCGAGTCTAGTTACCATATCTAGAGTCACACCCTTAAAGAAGATCTACTCTCCCTCATCTCAAAGTACTCATTTGCAAGCAGTTGAGATCATCCCTAGCCACTGGTTAGAATTTGTCTGGCTTAGTCTCATTCATATATTATCTACACTATTGCAGCAACTATGAGTTCATGTGCTCAATGACTCTGTCATGTCTGACAAATACTGTTTCAATCGCTCATTGAACATATATCTATATGCAAATATTTCTTCAAAATTCTCAGTCTGAAGTGATAGAAAGATTTGAAGGCAATTGATGTAGTTTGTGGGTTTATTTACTACATTTTAAATTATTTTATCTGTGCTTTGTGCTTTGAGTGTTTTATAAAATTTACTTATTTTATGTATAGGAGTGTTATGCCTTCATGTGTGTAAATGCCCACATGTCATGCTCTTTGAATGTCTTATGATCTATTTTGTTTCTGTATGTGTTAAAAAGTTTTAATAATTGTTTTAGTAAATAGAAAATTTCGAGTCAAATTGTAAAACATATTAGATTAAAAATAAATAATTTTATGACAACAATAACATATTATGATTAATTCTTTTTTTTTCTACTCAGGATTCCAATCATCCTCATTGAATAGAGCACATCAGTAGGAAAAATGTTTGTGTGTGAGAGTGCCCATGTGTGCATGACTGACAAGATTAATGTCAGCTTGATGTTGTCTTTGGAAGTTTGTTTCATTGACTTGCACATCTGTTAAGGCATCTGTATCCTCTTGCTAATAATCTGCATTTGTAGTTCCATAGCTATACAATTTTATTTTAATTTTAATGGCATCATCATAATTAATGCTTCTCCAAGAAGATATCTGAATTCATTATTTTTGATGACAACATATGTTTTTAGAACATATGTATTTACACATAGTTTGCCAATAAATTTCCTTTATTGAAGTTCAGCTTTTGTTTAACTTAAGAAGTTAAGATTTCAAATTCATTATCCAGCTGGATTGACTTTCATAGACTTTTGCTATTCAGTTGATAACTGCATATTGACAGGATAGTACAGATTTTTTAATTCCTTCAAATTTTGGTGGAATGGTGAATTTTTCACCAATATCAGAATATAAAACCTACAAGAAGCAGTAGAAATAACATGCTGTTAGTTGTACTAGTTATTCTTTTAATTTTTCCTTGAAATTTAGTAATTATTTTTATTTACAGGAAGCAAGAAAAAAGAAAATAGAAAATGTTATTTGTTATTATTACATAGTCCTTATTCTTATATCAGTTATAAAGAAAACACTAAATCTTGATTAAAATATTATATGCTTCCCAAGAACTAACACTTGAGGAAATAAATTATGGTACACATTCACTTTCTTACTTCTATAACTAAACACCATCTAACAATTTCAAAGAACAACTTACAACAAAAAATACTCATTGCAATAATAAAATCTAATGAAAAAAGGCCTTGTGTTTTCAAAATAATTTATGGAACTTTTATCTATGTTACATCTTATATTTATTATTAATGTTTTGGGTAAATTTTAATATATTTTTAATTTCCAGTGTTATTTTTCAAATATTAATATTCATTACCTTGAATATTAACTTTTTATCAACCTGTACCCCTCAACTGTAACCACTTTTTTTTGCAATTTCCATTCAAAGTTAAAGCTAATGTTCCATCAATCATAAGGATTTTCTGCAATATTCAGTTTTACTCATTATGGAAAATATAATATAAATAAGTACAGTTTAATATACATTTTATGAATTATCATTCTTTGATTGCAGATTATATATTCATGATGTACGTGAATGTGATACCTTCCAATTAACTCTCATCTTGATTTATGACAGAGTGTAGTAGTTTGTTTTGTTTGTAGCTCATAGCAATAAATGCCTTTGACAATAAAAAGACAATTGTGTGTATAAATAAATACATAATCTTTTCATTTATATCTTCTTCTTCATCTAGTCTTTTTTTAATTTGACTCGCACTTCATTACACTGGTAATTGATGTCAGCTGGCTATATTCCATAGATCTTAATTCATAAAGGATTGATGTACCATCTAATTGAAATGGAGAGTTAAATCATAAAATGTATTTGTTTAACACTACTTACTTCTGAACAATATATTGCATGACTTATTCTCAATATATCAATTTGTATTAATTATATTACAATATTAGAATTGAGAATCACATATATTAGTTTAACTCAACAAATGACTCCCAGCTCTCACCAATATTTAAATTCAAGAGATAATAATAAATAAGTATAAGAAAAATCAAATGCAGGCAAAAAGGATGCATGGAATTGAGAGTCATTTTGGAAAGGAGCAAGACCAAGAATGATGCTATGCAGGGAGATGACATATTTATTCAAAAAGGACATTTAATGCTGTGTCCGTGAAATAATGAGTCCATTCTGTGATGAGTAACAGGACTACATCACACACACCTGTGTGTGTGTGTGTGTGTGTGTGTGTGTGTGTGTAATGGAGTTTTCAATTTCAGAAGGTCAGAATGGAATGTGAGATTTAAGGTGAGCAATTTTTAAAAAAAATTATTTATCATTTTTATTTTATGTGTGTGAGTGCGTTGCATATAGAAGTGTAAATTCTTTGACAGGATTTCTGAGCAGTTGTTAGCCACCATGTGAATGCTGGATATCAAACCCGGGTCTTCTGCAAGAGCAGTCAGTTCTCTAAACTTGTGAGGAATCTCTTCAACCCCATGATGAGCAATTTTAAAGTAATAGAATGAGAATACATTCTGTGATTATTTTTAAAGTAGTATTGTTCTATTTTGATGTTTGATTGATAGATGTTATTCTATTTGATGTTGCTAGACAAGTAAAAAATAATAGAGCAACACTTGCATGTAACTATTTGCCCATTATAAAATTCTAATTACAAAACTTGTACAGAAGAAAATAAATATCTACAAGTATGTATATTTTTAAATGTATGTTATGTTACAGAGAAGCTACATAAATATACACAAGACACATATTTGTATATAGGTCTGAACATTACATAAAATACCATAGGTATTTGGATAATTTAGTGACTTTTCAATGAAATTCAGTGATTGACAAACTGTCAAATTGTTTGAAGCAATGGAATATAGAGCTTGCTAACATATTCTTCAATGTGAGAAAATTAAAAACAAACAAAGAGCATACACAACTAGAGAAAAATTATGAGAATACATTTTTAATCTTACAGTGAAATATCTAAATGTTGTGTATATCAACATTTGGTAACTGAATTCTTAATGAGTTACTGTCTTTGGAAATCAGGCTTTAGGTAGGAGAGCATTTGAAATTATGATTTTAAGATTATCAGAGATCCGTAAAACTTTAAATGAATAATCTGAGAATTAAGGTATTCCATTTAAATGTCACAGCCTTGAAATCTTGACACAAGTTTTACTCTAAGATATGCTCAAAAAGTTAATCCATAGTTTCATTTTGGAAAAGATCCCTTTGTGATTCGTCTTTCAATTATGATGGACATATTTCTGTGCATATCTTTGTGTTCCTGTGCTTGTGATTTACAATGTATATGATGAGACATAAACACCTTATTATTTGTTTCCAAAAGTTTTCTGTACATAAATAATCACCAAGGAAATTAGAAAACTGTTTTGCCATAAGGTTGAAAAAATATTTTTTAAGACAATGTAAGTAAATTTGGGGGCTGGAGAGAGTGCTCAGGTGTTAAGAGCACTGGGCTGCTGTTATAGAGGGTCCGGGTTAATTCCCAGCATGCGCATGGAGGTTAATAACTTTCTGAACTCCAGTTCCAGTGGATCCAATGCCTTCATCTGATCTGTGCAGATATTCCATGACATGAGTGCACTTACATACATGCAGGCAATACACTCATACAATAAAATAAAAATATAAATAAACATTTAACCATGTACTCCAAAATGTTAAGAAGTTTAGCTTCTTGTATATCAATGTATTTGGAAAATGAAAAATTATTAAATGATCTATTATTGTGCAAATTTAAGAATACTTTTGTAGTACTTACAGTAGAGTTTGCTAAGAATGAAAATTCTGAATGTTAATGATGATTTTAAAATGTATGTGTGTGTCTCCATTGATTTGAATTCTGGAGATAATATCAGATTTTGATTTCTTCTTCTCAACCAATGTCTTGTGTTTTTCCATCAATTAATTTAATTTTACTAAGAAATAGATATGTTCCCTAAATTCCCTGCTGTTTTAGGTATTTTATTTTTATAGTTCAATTTCTGTTAATTTATTTCAGAGTATAGATAGAATGGATATAAATGTTTGTTAAATACCTTAGAATATACAGAAGCTGTTTTTATCTTTTGTGATTTTACAATATTTTACAATTTCTCTTGAACATCTCTTGAAAATATTGATTTCAATATAGTCTGGAGAACTCGTTACACTTACAAGGTAACTACTTATTTAAGGGTTCAATATTTTCTCCTCTGAGTTCTGAACATAGTGTATTTTCGTAAACATCTGAAATCAGGTTATGATGGGTACTCATCAATACCAACTGCTCACATTTGAAATTATTTATTTTACTATGTTCCACGACTAAGTTCAAAAAATTTAAATTGAATTATTTCTTGACATAAAGAAGAAATTAGCTTTATATTGCATTATAAATGATTCTCTGAACTTCAAATGTTTTTCACTATTAACCCTTTTCAACTTAAATAAAACACTTGGTGTTAGTTTTTAAAATATGTAACGATGTGCTGATACATTTTATATTCTCATTGTACTGTTCTTAAATAAAGCATAATTCATAAATATTGTTCATTCATTCATCCTTTCACCAAACAAATATTTATTGGATACCTATAATGTACATTTTTACTCTTCTTAATATAAGAGTTACTGCAGCAAACATTACAAAATTTGCTGTCTTCAATTTTTCCTTTGAAATATCTAATATTTAATTTTTCTTGTTTTACCATATCAGGGAGAAATGTTGTCTCAAAAAACATGGTGAAACCCAGGGAAGGTTGTGTAAAACTTTAGTTCAAGCAATTGGGTGGCGGAGGAAGTCAGATTTTTGTAAGACCGAGGCCTTTCTAGTCTACATAGTGAATTCCAGGCAAGCTGAGTTTGCATAAGTACCTGTCTCAAAAAGCAGAATTAATTAGTTAGTTAAGTAAGTAGAGAACAAGAAAACACTTATCATAGACCTCTAACTTCCACGAAAACACATACCTACATACACACATGAGCATGCCCCATGTATATATTTGCACACATACACAAATATGTACATAAGGATAGATATATACACAAAGTATTCTTGTCCTAATTCTTACCATATTAGCAAAAATGCAACTATACCAGTTTTCACTACCAATAGTTTAAAGAGATACATTTCCAAAAAATATAATTTCTTTATATAAATAATAGTAAGCCTAAATAATTTTGATAGTAAAATATTTGTAACATTAAAACATGACAAAAATCCTGGTTTAAACTTTTATTTTTAATAAGGAATATAATTTCCAAATGTTTGAGAAAAATAAATACATATGATTTTATTTCCCAATTTTTTTTTATGAATACTGGTAAACTTTTGAATAGGAGCATGTATGTTTGAATAACTCATTTTGTAATCCAGTATTTATTGCTAATATATGTTAATGTGTGTGCTACAAAATGCAACAGTAAAGTTAATTTTAAATGAAAACTTTAGCTGTGCTATGGAAAACATGCTTTAAACCAAGCTTTAATTATGTAACTGTGCAATGAATCATATTTCTAGATGACATTTCATGATTAACAAAGGAGGGACTGGATTCTGTTGTAAATTGAAAATTTTGCTTGAAATAAGAAAAGAAGGAAGAAATTATATTCTTGAAAATGTAAAATCTGTGAGAGGAAGGGAGAGGGAGAGGGAGAGGAAGAGGGAGGGAAGAAGGGAGGTAAGGAGGGAAGGAGAGAGAGAGAGAGAGAGAGACTCCCTTAGCCTCAGTTGGCCTGGAATTCACTATTTAGACCAGGCTGTTTTCAATCACACAGAGATCTGCTTCTGCCTCACAAAAGCTAGGATTTAAAGTATGTGCCTCTACACCAATCTTGAAATGCACAGTCTTTTTTTTTTTTTCCTCAGGTCACTCCAGGAACATATTTACTTCAGGAATCATTAGGGCTGACATGCCTGTTGGCACATGGCAGCTACCAGCAAAGATGGAAACTCTGGCAAGCCCCTTTAAACCCAATGGGCAGGGGCTCCAGTAAAGGGGAAGAGGTCATAGATTGAAATTTCTGGAGGAAGTGGACATCTGTGTGTCCCTCGGAATCCTGGGAGACCCAGACCTAACAATCCAGCCTTTTGATTGTGATAAGGGAAGAGGTGTCATTCTCTCTTCTGTATGTATTTCAGAGATGAGAGGGAACAAACTCCTGGGGGAAGGGGTGTTGGGCTTGAGGGTCAGAGTCTGGTCTCCATCTTAGCTGCTCTTGGTGCCTGGTGGTTTTGATCCGGATCCATAGTGGCCAGTAGTTAGTGTACAGTTTCTGTGCAATAGTCATGGAGCTGCTGGCTCCGATGCTGCGCTTAAACTTACACATGCGTGGAAATAACGAATCTTGTTATGGGATTCAACTCATTGTATACAGCCCATCCTTTATATAGAAAGAATGATGTCACCTCTCAAGGCCCACTCCCAGACCCCCTGCATCATAATCTGTGAATATCACGAACCCTGTATCACAAGCTTGTCACACAAGGTGTGTCAGGAGATTTTCTCCTGGAAATGCACAGTCTTAAGAGGACTATGGGCTCACATCACTGTTCATGTTCTTGCCCAGTATTTTATGAATTTTTATGTTTAGATTTTAATTGTTCTTTGTATATTCTATATACTAAACCTCAGCAAGAAATATAGCTGGTAAAGTTTATTTTTTCCTCATTCTGGAGGTTACAACTTTACTTAAATGATAGTACCCTCTGATGTACAGAAGCTTCTTAGTTTCATGTAGTCTCATTTGTCATTTGTTGGACTTAAGGTTTGACTATAGGAGTACTGTTCAGAAAATTCTTTCCTGTACCTACAAGTTGAAATATATTCCTTATTTTCTCTTCTGCCTGAATCAGGGTATCAGGTTTTGTGTTGAGGGCTTTGATCCTTTCTGAGTTGAATTTTGTGCATGGTGACAGATAGTGCTCAAAATCCATTCGTCTGCATTCCGTTGTGCAGTCTGATCAGCACCATTTGTTGCTATTTCTGTCTTTTCTCCAGTATGCATTTTGGCTTCTTTGTCAAAAATCAGGTTGCTGAAAACGTGTAGCTTCAATTATATTCTCATAATCAATTTGAAGATTTTTATGTCAATACCATGCTATTTTTTATTATTATTGCTCTGTAGTATAATTTGAGATATGAAATGGTAATAGCTGCTGCAGTTCACTTATTGTTTAGAATTTAATTGGCTAGTGTGAGTTTTTTCTATATGAAATTTTAGATTATTTGTTCAGTTTTGGTGAATAATTGTGTTGGAATTGAGTATTGCATTGAAGTTACTGATTGCTTTTGATATGATAGCCATGTTTACTATATTAATCCTACTAATCCATGAGCTGACAGGTCTGTAAGGCTGCTGGCATCTTCTTCAATTACCATCTTCAATGTTTAAAGTGTTTTGTTGTACAGATGCTTCATTTCTTTTTTTAGATTTTTTCAAAGATATTTTAGGTTTCCATGATAAAAATTGATTTAAGGAATTTATGTGCACAAAACTGCTCTACAGAGAATACCTGACAGAGTACTTCTCACAGAAGAAATTAAATGCTCTCAAGAGAGCACAAAGAAAAAGTCTTTCCAGACCTGTCAACCAAAAGAATAAAGCACTGCACTATCAACATAACAAGAATTAATAAACACTGATCAGTAATAACCCTCAGTATTAATGGATTCAACTCCACAGTAAAAAGGCCCAGACAAACTGGATTAGAAAACAGGATTCATCAATTTGTTGTTTCCAAGAAATGTACATCAGCAACAATGACTGACTTCGCTTAGGATAGGATGGAGAAAAGATATTCCAAGCAAATTGAACCAACAAACAGCAGGTACAGCTATTCTAATTTCCAATAAAATAGACTCCAAACTAAAACTAGTCAGAAAAGACAGGAAGGTCACTTCATCATCATGAATGCAAAAGTTCATGAGAATACCTTGCCCAAACATATACACCCCTCACAATGGGGCATCCACTTTCGTTTTTAATAAAAGCTTTATTAGCTCTCAAATATCACATTGACTCCAACACAGTGATAGTGGGTGACTTCAATACCTACTGTCACCATGAACAGCTGACACCAGACAAAAAAAAGCACAAAAATCCTGGAGTTAAAATACACTATAAATCATATGGACTTTACAGATATCTACAGAGTGTGCCATTCAAATATCAAAGACCACACCTTCGTCTCAGCAACACATGGAACTTTTTCCAAAATTGGCCACATATTAGGAAATAAAACAAGTTTCTATAAATTAAAAAATTGAAATAGCATCTTGTTTCTTTTTTTTTTATTTTTTTTTTATTATTTATTTTTGTATGTGTATGAATGTATTGTTTGTATGCAGGTCTGTGCACCCGTGTCGTGCAATGCCGCGGAGGTCAGAAGAGGGTCTCAGATTCCCCTGGAACTGGAGTTCTCCTGGAATTGGAGTTACAGATGGTTCTTAGCCGCCATGTGGGTGCTGGGGATCGAACTCAGGTCCTCTGCAAGAGCGTCAGTGCTCTTAACCGCTAGGCTATCTCTCCAGCCCCAGCATCTTGTTTCTTATCTGTCCAACAAGTTATAAAACTAGATAACAACTATAGTCAAATAGGGAATAAAGCACACAAATTCATGGAATATAAACAGACTATTACTGAATGAAAACTGGATCATGGGAAAAATCAAGAATGAAATCAAATATTTCTTAGAATTCAATGAATGTGAAAACATAACTAACCGAACCACGTGGTAAATTATGAAGGCAGTCCTAAGAGGAAAATTTATAGTGTTGTCTACACCTGAAAATTAGAAACCTCTCATATAAACAAATTAATGAAGCACCTGAAAGCCTTGTAAACAAAAACAAATGATCCTTAACTAAAGTAAATGGGAGGCAATAAATAAAATCAAAGCTGAAATTAATGAAACACAAATGAAGAGAGCTAGAAAGAGTATCAATGAAACAAACCCTTGGTTCTTCAGAAAGATGAATGAGATTGACAAATCTCTAGCAAAATTAACCAAAGGAAAGAGAAGGCCAAAATAAACTCAGAAATGAAAAGTGAACCATTACAAGAGATATGGATGAAATTCATAAAATCTTAGGGACATACTTGAAAAATCTATATACTATTAAGGCAGAAAATCTAAAATAAATAGATAATTTTCTCCATATGATGGCCTATCATAATTATATCAAAAGGTCATAAATAATCTTTAAAAATCTCATTATACCCAAGAAGACAGAGTAATGAAAAAACTTCCAAAATAAAAAGAGCCAATATAAAGATGGTTATAGTGCTGGATTCTGCCAAATCTTCAAAGAAGAACTAATACCGTACTCCTCAAATTATTTTGGAAAATAGAAAATGAATAACACTCTCAAATTCCTTCTATGAAATCAGTATTACTCCAATACCAAAACCATGCAAAGAGCCATAAAAAAATAAAATTATAGACAAATCACTCTGATGAACATAGATGCAGAAATTCTCAATCATTTAGACATAAACTAATTGCAAGAACACATTAAAAGATTATTCACCATGACCAGGTTGGTTTTATCCCATAGATACAGGCATGATTCAAAATCAGTAAATGTAATCTACCACATAAAAAGATTCAGGGACTCAAAACACATGGTAATCTCATTCAATGAAAAGGCCTTTGACAAAATCCAACATCCTTTCATGATAAAAGTCATAGAGCAACTAGGAATAATGGAATTGTCTCTCAGCATAATGAAGGGAATATAACACAAGCCCACAGCCAACAGCAGACTAAGAGGAGAAAAACTGAAAGAATATACCTTGAAATCAGAAACAAGGAAAGAATATGTACAGTCCCCATTCCTTTTCAATATAGGACTTGAAACTTAGCTAGAGCAATAAGACAAATGAGAGAGATAAATGGAACACAATTTGGAAAGGAAGAAGTCAAAGAATCCTTATTTGCAGATAATATGATTCTGTACATAGAAGATCCCTATCATTCCACCAGAAAACTCCTACTAGAGATGATAAATACAAAAATGATGAAAAATTCAAATAGTAGTAGGACTTTAATTAACACCAAAAATCTGTAGCCTTCCTGTACACTACCACCAAATATACCAAGAAAAAAATTCAGGAAATGATCACATTCATGACAGCCTCAAAAATATAAAATTGCTTTATTTTTTAAGGAATAGTAAATGAGTTATGTTGGTGCACTCCTTTAATCCTAGAACACATGTGACTGAATTAGGGAGATCGTGAGTTTGAGGCCTGTCTGAGCTCTATACTCAGACCGTACCATAGGAAAAAAATAGTTGTATATGTACATCAGTATTTTAGTACAAGCCTCAGTATTTAGTACAAACCTTAAATTATCAAATTATGAGAACACAATATTTTTACTTTGGATGAAATGAGACAAACATATACACTTCTATGTTAGTGTTTATGTTCATAAAACCTGAATAAAATATGTGTGGCATTTAAATATTTCTAACATGTGCAACAATAAATAGCACCTAAGTATACAGACAACTCTAGTAGACCAAATATCATTTTCCTTTTTCTCTCTTGGTGTACCCTAGCTAATCCACTCAGGAAGTACAAAGGAACACAGATGGACAAAATAGTAACTCTCTAGTTCTGAGATGAGGACTGGGATTCCAAAATTCAGAGAGAGTGGCGAAAAGTCTTCATTTTTCCTCTCTTTTCCCTCCAAAACTCTCCAACCCTGTGATAAGACAAACCCTGGTAACAGAAAGAGCCAAAGGCCAACTGCAGGACAAAATTTCTGAAGGACTCACTTTATTCTTTTAGAAAGTCTGTCTCTAAAGCAATGCGAGCAAATTCACTGCTTTTTAGTCTTTCTCCCATTGTTTCTCAGAATTTATTGTAGTCACAGAACAGGGTCTTTAAGTACAGAAAGGAAAAGATTGAGCTCATTCAACCAGAAATAATAGGGAGAGAGAAAAGAAAAGAAAGGGAGTGTTGTAAAGGTGTTGCCCAAAACTATTTTTTTAATTTTATTTATTTTTGTATGTGCATGAGTGTACTGTCTTATTGTCTGCATGTCTGTGCACCCATGCCGTGCAATGCCGCGGAGGTCAGAAGAGGGTCTTGGATTCCCCTGGAACTGGAGTTCTCCTGGAATTGGAGTTACAGACGGTTCTTAGCCACCATGTGGGTGCTGGGGATCAAACCTGAGTCCTCTGCAAGAGCGTTGGTGCTCTTAACCGCTAGGCTACCTCTCCAGCCCATAGACTCTCGTGTTTTTAAATGTTTCTAATCTAAATTAGCCATTACCCCTTTCAGAAGTAAAATATTTCTGTTACATGGCTGGAAATACAAGCTTCACCCCCTGACACGGGTTCTCTCTCTCTCTCTCTCTCTCTCTCTCTCTCTCTCTCTCTCTCTCTCTCTCC
>VZQC01015264.1:63489-260846 GCA_009823505.1 Rhizomys pruinosus | reverse complement strand
GTGGTAGATTGTAAGGGCTGTGGAGAGATAGGGGTGAATCATGAGACTACAGGAATATAGTCTGGAATCCTGATTGATCAACATGTCTGTGTATACAAGCTTCTCCAACTGGTCTATGGGAACCTTGGGTTGTTCAAAATTTGGACATAGATACTTGCAAAATGCACCAATTACCTGATTGTATGACATAATGAGTGACGTCAATGCTATCTGCAAACAACTGTGTCATTGTATTGTAGAATCCCTTAAAAATTAATTAATTAATTAATTAATTAATTAATTAAAAAAAGAATGTAGACTGTTTTGCTTCTCATCCACCTGTGCACCTTTTCTAAGCCTAGGGAACAATCTGCAGAAGAGGGGGCATGGTAGAATGTAAGGGCTGTGATTGGGGTGAATGGTGAAACTACAGCAATATAGACTGGACACTTATTTGATCAACTTGATTGTACATACAAGCCCCCCCTGCTGGACGGTGGGACCCATGGGCTGTGTGGGTTTGGGCACAACTGCTTGCAAATTGGTCTTACATGAAGGATGCTTGTACTCATAAATTATCACTTATTAAAAAATGAAATAAAAGAAAAAATATATATTAAAAAAAAAAACAAAAGAAAAACCAGCCATATTAAACCAACAGAAATTATCCAATTTAAAACTATAAAATATACTGAATAAAACTGTCAACCATAGTAAATGTGAAGTCAGTGAAATCAGAGTGTCAGGAAGAATGAATAAATTAGGGTTTGTAAAGAAGTAAGAATTAAACAAACTTAAGCCTGCGGTGGAGGATCTGTCACAGGGTGTACTTTGATTGCAACTAGTTTGTGGTATTTTCTAGCAGTTCTGAGAAAATACATGGAAATACATTCAAACTGCCCAGTATTTATAACATTTATTAATTTGGGGGATAAATTATTTTCTACTTAGTTGTCGTGGAAGATAATCTTAAATATCCTGTGATATTTAATACTGACTCACTAAATATACCACTTTGACTTGTGCTAAATATTCCATTCTCTTCTGGCTTCATTTCTCTTCTGAGATTTTGGTGAGAATGAGGTTAATATTAGCACAGCCTGAGATTCTTGATCTTCCATCATTCTGCACTGGGGACTTCAAGAAATGCTTGAGAAAGTTCAAGCTTGAAGAACATTTCCAAACCTGCTTGTTAATGAGAATTCTCTAAAAACTAAGGGAATTTTATATGTTTATCACAATTGATTCTTAAAGAGATGGTTCAAAACCATAGGAATTAAGATTTTGTAGGCCTTTTGTTGGTTTGTGGTCATGGTCTCACTTTGTGGCCCAGTAGGACTCAGTCATCTAATACTTCTATCTCAGCCTCTCTAGTACTGAGATAACAGATATGAGCCATCACCCAAAATATCACCCATGTATTAGTCATTTTTCTGTTGCTGTGATAA
The DNA here is from genome assembly GCA_009823505.1 of Rhizomys pruinosus. NCBI lineage: Eukaryota > Metazoa > Chordata > Mammalia > Rodentia > Spalacidae > Rhizomys > Rhizomys pruinosus. The sequence continues at coordinate 259,419 of VZQC01015264.1, read as the reverse complement.
AACCACCACAACCAAGGGAACTTATAAAAAGAAGAGTTTATTTGAGCTTAGGATTGAGAGTTCCAGGGAATTGGGGTCCATCGTGGTGGGTAGCCATGGTGTCAGGAACTGGAGCAGAAAACTGATGTTCACGTCTTCAAGCAGACTGGAGACTGGCAAGGATTTTTGAATTCTCCAAGCCCACCCCTAGTGACATGCTTCCTCCAGCATGGCCACATCTTCTAAGACCCCACATTTCCTCAGTGTCTAAAGTACCAGCATTAAGTGATATAGTTCATAAACTTATGTTCCCTAGAAATCCTTGGTCAGAAGTTATTATACTTATTTTATTTGCATATTAATACATTTTAACACATATGAGTGTTTTGCCTGGACAAATGTAAGTGCACCTGTGTCATGGACTTCTGTCAGATGCCACAAGAGGGCTTTGGATCCTCTGGAATTGGAATTAAGAACAGGTGTTAGGCACCATGTGGGTGCCTGTAATCAAATCTGTGTTGTCTGCAAGAGCAGCCAGTGCTCCTAAACACTGAGCTCTCTCTCCAGTCACATTACATTTTTTTAAAACGCTGTTGAAGTTTAAAAAATATTTTTATTGAATTTTGAGATTTTTAATACAATGTATTTTGAGCATATTCAGACCCCTCCCCTATCTTCACCCATCTTGCTATCCCCAAGCCCTGTTTCAAGTCCTTCATTGTTTTTAATGCCTATTGAGACTAATTTGTGTCCTTAAATCCCCTTCTGTGTGTGTGTGGTGGGGGGTTGTGGGGGTCCATCACCAGGAACTTAGTCAACCTACTCAGCTTCACACCCTTAAAGAAAATTGATTACTTCTCCCAGCAGCTACCAGGTGCCAGTAGTTCATCTGCAATAGTTGAGGTTCCTTACCCACTTCCTCTTTGTTGGCAGTTTGTCTGGCTTGAGCTGACTTAAGTTTTGTGCATGCTTTAACGTTTCCTGTGAATTCACATGAGTAACTGCACTGATGTCTGGCAAACACTATTTCTTTGTAGTCATTAAGGCCTGAATGCAACGGACAATTTTTTATATTGCTGTTTTTTCAGTGTTTTCAAATGCATGTTATTTCATTTGGCAGCATTTGCCCTTTATATGTTTACAATTTCTCACTTATTAAAAGTGAACTGTCCCTTCTTTTTATCTACATATAACATTGATTCAATGTCTTGTAACTAAAATATAACCAGGAGTGGTCCAGGATGTAAGATGACTAATGATATTGCTCTAACATTATCTTGTTTTAGTGGAAAAACATTTTTATTTCACGTGCTCTAAGACAGATAGCCACTGTTTCCATGCTGTTTCTTTCACAATCAAGACAGTTAAAAATGTGGATAGCATTGTCCTTTTTGTCATCCTCACAGATTTTAAGAAGTAAGTTTCATAAGAACACTTTGTAATATTCATACAAAGAATCGGTTGGTTGAGAAACTAGCAGCACAAAACAAAGTGCTATTATAAAAGGAGGCAAAATTGCTTTTTAAATAACAACTTTTGATAGACTTGCTTTAAAAATACTAAAACATTTTCTTCTGTTAAGTATGACAGGGTCATCGTGTGATTTATAACATCTCCTAACCATTAGAGGATGTAAGCTTGTGGCATCAGCCATGGGTTATTCCTCCAAGGAGAGAGAATGTAATTCATGGATTAACATACCATCCAAACATCTATGTCTATACCAATGTAACCTACCATAACAACTAGTAAAGTTTAAATACCTATATATCCAATTGCGAGTGCTTCATTAGTAGGACCGAAAGGCTATATATTATACTGTTTAAATACCTATATATCTAATTGCATGTGCTTCATTAGTAGGATTGAAAGGTTATGCCTGGACAAGCTGGCAGCCCATGAAAGAAAACAGCCAGAATTGACTAGAGACCAAGACAACAGCTCCAGAGAAAGTAGACTGTTTCGCTTCTCATCCACCTGTGCCCCTTTTCTAAGCCTAGGGAACAATCTGCGGAAGAGGGGGCGCGGTAGAATGTAAGGGCTGCGATTGGGGTGAATGGTGAAACTACAACAATATAGACTGGACACTCATTTGATCAACTTGATTGAACATACAAGCCCCCCCTGCTGGATGGTGGGACCCATGAGCTGTATGGGTTTGGGCACAACTGCTCGCAAATTGGTTTGACATGAAGGATGCTTGCACTCACAAATTATCACTTATTGTTAAAAAAAAAATGAAAACAAAACAACAACAACAAAAAAACCCCAGAAAGATGCAGAAAAGTTACAGCAGAATGCATGATCTGGGATGGGTAGGGGTGGGGCGGGGTGAAGGGAAGGGGATATACGCCTGAACTGAATTGGAAAATGATGTATGAAATACACAAAGCATCAATAAAAAAAAATAAATAAAAATAAAATAAAATAAAAAAATACTAAAACATGCATAAATAGTTGCAAAAATATTTTAAGGGAAATATAAATTTTAATTTATTCATAAGCTAATTCATTTTATAGCAATCTTAAATTTAAGCATGTTGCACTTATGAATCAGCATTTTACTGAATGGTGGCATGTAATTTACTCTTATGAAAGTTTGTATGTAAGGCCAGAGGACGAAAGAAAGTGTTTTGGAGAAGGGGAGCAAAGTGTTTATTTCCAGGACACATTCCATCGTTGAGGGAAGTCAGGGCTGGAATTCAGGCAAAGCTGGAGCAGATACCATGGAAGAATCCCGTTTATCTCTTTCATGGCTCAATTCACTTTCTTATAAAGCCCAGACCTGACTGCCTAGGGATGGCGTCTTAGACGTTGGGCTAGGCTCTCCCACATTAATCATCAATCAAGACATTTCCTCACACCCATGTCCATAGAGCAATCAGATTTGGAACACCACTCAATGAAAGCTCACACAAATGTCTGGGTTATACCAAATTGACAGCTGAAGGTAACTAGAACACCAAGGTTTATGCAATCCAGCATCTTCCCTCTAAAACTTTCTTATCTCTAACATGCCCCAGTACTAAACGATTTGGTATAAAGATTACAAAATAACCTAGCCAGATTGAGTAAAAGAAAAGTACACTAACTTCAAAAATCTCAAAGCCAGAACGAAATATGTAAATTTTGGTTTTATAGCTTAAAGCTTTTTATAATAATAATATTATTATTATTATTATTATTATTGGTATTTGTCAGACAGGGTCTACCTTTAGTCCCAGTTGGCCTGGAGCTCACTATGTACACCAGGCTAGACTTGAACTCACAGAGATCCGTCTCTCTCTGCTTCCTGAGTGCTGGGATTAAAAGTATGCGCCACAACACCAGGCCAAATTATTTTTATTATTATTTAACTTTTAGTATATGAGTGTGTTTGCTGCTTGTGCATAAGTGCATGCATGTCATGCAATGCCTAAAAAGCCTGGGAACTGGAGGTATGGATGTTGTTAGCCACCGGGTGGAAGCTGGGAATGAAACCGGGTCCTTAACAAGAACAGTCAGTGCACTTATCCGCTGATCCATAGTTCCAGCCCCAGTTCAAAGCTTTTAAAAATTCATATGTGCCGAGCATGGTGGTGCACGCCTTTAATCCTAGCACTTGGGAGGCAGAGGCAGGTGGATCTTTGTGAGTTCAAGGCCAGCTTGCTCTACAGAGCGAGTTCCAGGACAGCTGGGGCTACAGAGAGACCCTGTCTCGAAAAGTTGAAAAAAAAAGAAGCTTCTTTGATTAGTGTTGACAGGTATACTTGTCTGTAAATACAAGGAAACATATTTAGAAGTAAGAAATTACACTTGTCTAGGGATGTGACAGATATTTCTATGTATCCAGTATCTAGGACCTCTCCAGTCATGTGTATTTAGCTATGTTTATACAACCACACAAGTTCCCTTCCATTAAGTGGATTTTAAGTCCAGTTGGATAGCTGTTGATTAATCCCAAGATAAAAATGCCACTTCTGCACCAATAAAGATATTTTGGTATGTTGGCTTGGACCATTGATTTATCTTCTCCCTTAGCAGTTTACATAGTATCCTCTCATACTATGACAGCAGGTCTTCAGGGAGATCTCCAGGTCAGTTCCAGCTCCATTGCTCCAAGTCCTGTATCTTAAGTATATCCTGCCTTCAGCAATAGGGTCTTATATTCAAGTTCTGGAAGATGATAAAGGGCTGTGGCAAGACCCTTTATCGTTTCAGAGTATCTTGGACTACCGTGAAGGGAGGATTCTGCTGCCTGGAGCTGTTTTAGGTTGTATAAGTGTTTGGTTCTCCTACTTCCTACAAAGTTTGGTTGTAAAATTCTTGTTGGATTTCTTTTTCCTTAAGGAATTTGAGGCCATTAGTCTTTTACCTTCTAGAAATACATGTTCAAATAAAGAAGTCTGAATTTATGGTCTGTGCTTCATTTGTGGTCTGAACTTCAAGGAGGCTGTAAGGTCTATTTTTTTGGTTTTCTGAATTTTCTCAACAACAGCCATTGGTATGGGTCTGTTCCTGTCTCCTTTTGGAAGGTACTAATTGGATTCTTTCACTCTGAAACCCCATGTTCTTGGAAAAATTTAGAATCATTGGTCTAAATGTCAGACTTCACTTTCTCTCCTCTCTTTTTAAAAAATATTTTATTTATTATTTTTTCACATAAATTTATTTTTTTAACAAATCTACACCCGTGCCCCCCATTTGCCCACCCCACCAGAGCTCATGCATTCTGCCAAATATGCTTTTCATCTCTTTCTCAGTCTTTCTCAATATTCTCCATGAGGAAGTTGACTGTTTTGAGCAGAAGTTCACTGTTTCAGTCAGTTCTTTGATGCAATCCTTTCTGTTGTTGCTGGTGGTGGTGCTGTTTCCAATATACATCACTCACAACTGCTTTGGACAAAAGCTCAGGGGGCCATACACAAGAAATACTTACAACTAGGTAATTGGCACTAGCATCCACAGATGAGGAATACCATTTGTCGTTTGTTTTCCTGGGACTGTGTTACTTCACTTAGCATGATGTCCTCTAGCTCCAGCCATTTCCCTGCAAAGCTCATGATGTCGTCTTTCTTTACTGCTGTATAGAACTCCATTATATAGATGTACCACATTTTCTCTATCCACTCATCAGTTGAGAGGCATTTGGGNAGAAAGAAAGAAAGAAAGAAAGAAAGAAAGAAAGAAAGAAAGAAAGAAAGAAAGAAAGAAAGAAAGAGAGAGAAAGAGAGAGAGAAAGAGAGAGAGAAAGAGAGAGAGAAAGAGAGAAAGAGAGAGAGAAAGAGAGAGAGAAAGAAAGAGAGAAAGAAAGAAATTTTAGGATATCTGAATAGTTGGAACTGGGTTTAGTGTGGCAAGCAGTGGAGTGAATACCACTGATCTTACTGAAGTCTGAGCATCACATGAAACAGTAAGGAAAGTGCTTTGAACATTATTACAAGATAAATAAAGATCATCACCCTTTTTTCAGTTCACTGGCAAGGAAAAGAAATCTTTTCACCCTTACAAATCTTAATTCCATCTTTGGAAATGACCATATCCTTTGCTTGTGTGAAAGTTTGGGGCTGGAGGCATAACCTAGCGGTTAAGAGCGCCGACCGCTCTTGCAGAGGACCCGAGTTTGATCCCCAGAACTCACATGGTGGCTGAGAACGCTATGTAACTCCAATTCCAGGAGAACTCCAGTTCCAGGGGAATCCGACACCCTCTTCTGACCTCCGCGGCATTGCATGACAGGGGTGCACAGACCTACATGCAGACAGTACATTCGTACACATAAAAAATAGATAAATAAAATTTTAAAAAGTTTTTTTTTTTAAAAAGAAAGTTTATACACACATACAGCAAAAAGGTTTAAATCTAAATAACAAAACATCTCTTTTTTGTTTATAAACAAAATGATTTTGCCTAGCTGTATCTAATCATCATTGGAGAATCAGATAAGTAGCATGAAGTATGTGAAATCTCAGACTTTACTGATATCGTTCAGAAATAAGGATGTGCCGCAAATAAAGGGAAGGCTTATTTTTAACTTCAGTACTCATAAACAATATTAAAATTATTTTGAGAGAGCTCTCAGCATTACAAAAGTGGGGAGTGTCAAAAACCTGCAATATAAAATCTGAAGCTTCTTTCAAGCATCCATTGAATAAATTTTTAGATAAGAATAATTCACTGTGGACCAATACACAGTGTTGATTTAGATAAGGCAGGAACTCAAAAGATATAATAAATGACATTTTTTTCAGCTTGACTAAGAAGTTGTAAAATTTTCCAACAGGGAGTGATACCATTTAGAGAAGAAACAATACAACTTGTAAGATGGTTTCCACCAGAGTGCTAAATAATATATTTATAATATTATAATTATAATAATAATTATAATTTTAATAATAATTAATTAATAATAATAATTATAATTATAATAATAATACATATATATCCAATAATGATCAATACAAATATTTTTCATAAGATTTTAAGGTTTTTTGGCAGTACTGTTTTTCATTGAGAAATTGTCAAATGATGACATTAATACTTCTTCCTATATCACAATCCACTGCAAAAATGAACACTGAATAAACAATATTTTTAGAATTGGAGCAGATAAGCCTAGGGAACAATCTGCGGAAGAGGTGCATGGTAGAATGTAAGGGCTGCGATTGGGGTGAATGGTGAAACTACAGCAATGTAGTCTGAACACTCATTTGATCAACTTGATTGAACATACAACCCTTCACCCCCCACTGGATGGTGGGGCTGTGGGGGTTTGGGCACAACAGCCTGCAAATTGGTTTCATATGAAGGATGCTTGTACTCATGGATTATCACTTATAGTTAAAAAATGAAAAAAAAAACTGAGAGAAAGATGCAGGACAGTTATGGCAAAATGCATGATCTGGGATGGGGTGGGGGCAGGGGGGAAGGGAAAGGGAAATATGCCTGAACTGAATTGGAAAATGATGTATGAAATGCACAAAGCATCAATAAAAAAATAAGTTAAAAAAAAGAATTGGAGCAGAAATCTGGTTTCCAGAATCCTTCTTTAAAGTACAAATAATTAAAAAACACAATGTAACCAAAAATTTAAACTATATTAAGCTTTTAAAATTACTTCTCTTCAAATATTCTTAAATTAAGTATTACTACCCTACAGCTACAAAGAGAAGGATTAGGTTGGTGCATGCATGTAATCCATGTACTTTAAAAATCAAAGTTGTTTTATCAAGATACTGTCTACATTTAAACAGCATTTGTCAAATGGGATTACGTGAAGAGCCGAGAATCTAAGCACTGGATGTTCCTGCACTGGCCAGCAGAAGCGATTTAGTACTTGTCTTTGTCATCTCTCACATGACGTGTCATGTCAGTGATAAAGTCATAATACCTACTCAATAAGTCAAGACCAAGAGTCTGAAGATGAATGAATTTGAAAACCTTTGAAATTTTCTGACATTTTACTTGTAACTGCTTAAGGGTTCATTTTATTTAATTTTATTGGTAGTAAGGAAAATATTCATAAGTGATAATATAAATTTGGAATATTTTATATTTTAATTCTGTTAAGAATATATCATGAATATCATTTTTATCAATTAATATGATGGCATTGAGGAATTGAAGACTATTTAGATAACACATGCCCACCCTTCTATTATCCATATGGGAATATGTATATACATGCATGGACATACTCATGGACACAGGAAATGGAGAGATAATAATATGCGAATTATTCCATATTAAAACACCAAGTTTTGCCACTGAAGCAGATTGTTTAATAAAGGTGCTCAGGAGGAATTTTGAAAATTGAAATCACATAAATCTGCCTTTCAATTATTTTACATATCAACTCTCTCATTCCTTTTTTTTTATTTTATATCAAAAGGAAGGAAAAAACATTGCCTGACAGCTTTCAATTATAATGAAGAGAAATTAATTGGCTTCAAGTTATGGAACCTAGGAAATCTTGGTGATGCTAATGATAGCTTCAGCATGCTGTCCTCTTAAGGTGAAAATGGAAGAGGCAAGGGACAAATTTGCCTTTTTATTAAAAAAAAAATCCCTTTTAATGAGACCAGCCTTATGTATTAAACATAACAATCAAATTATGAGAGTTTGATAATAGATATTCAAACCATAACATTAACCAAGACAGAAAAATGACATGTAATTTTAATTATTTATAGAAGGTGTTTATCTTAATATTAACTAACCATTGTGGTGGAATTTGATACAAAGAAGATCCAGTACTTTCATAAGACAGACTCACAACCTATGAAATCCCTCTTCCATTCCACAAAACACCTTGGTTACATTGTTTTCATCCATTTTGGATCTCTATCTTTCCTTCTATCTAACCTAATTATTCTAGCATTGCAAAATGACATTACATAAAATAGCAATATAATTTCATACACAAACACAGATTTCACATTTTCCTCCAACTCTCACTATCTATTATACACACATGTATTTCATACATTATCTTTCAGTCCAATTTAGACACAGTCCCCTCTCCCTGTCCACCACCCGACCCCAGTTCATGCCTTCTGCCATATATGTCTTGCATCTTTCTCTCAGTTTCCAAACTTTTTCACTGCAGAGGCTTGTTGTTTTGGGCAGAGTTTAACTGTATCAGTCTGTTCTGTGACCCAGTCTTTATGTTGTTGTTGTTGCTGTTCTCTCCCTTTTGTACTGCTCCAACTTATCCCTATATAACCATCACATATGTATCAAAATTATGACCTCCAAGAATAAACTGTATATTACTCATCTTTTTCTGTACACAGATTTTACATTACGTTGATCTTGGTATAATTATTGCACAAGTTGACCAAGTAATACTCTCCCATCCTTCCTTGATGTTTCATAATTTAGTCTAATTTCCCAAGTATGTTATCTAATTATATTTTATTATAATTATATCTAATTATATTATTAAATAATTCTATTTAATTATGTCTAATTTCTATCTTAGAGTTGAATATTTTAGCTAGAGCATAAGAGTCAAATAATAGCTATGACAACAAAAATTAATAAATTGGACTTTCAAAAGTTGAGAGGTAGCAAAATTATGATTGGTTCCATGGGAAATTCAATAATGGTTAATGGTGTGGATGAATTGTAGCTTTTTGCTTTATATATTATTTCTTTGAATTCAATGAATTTTGTAAAAAATTTCCCCACTACAACCACAAAAGTTACACCTGGATTCTTTACATGTACAGTACATTAATAGATGTGTTCTTCAACTTTGTCTTGCTTAAAAATATATCTGAGAACATAAAGGGAGAAAAAAAATCATCTTAGCTCGCCTTTCATTTTGAATCCTTGATTGGCTATTTGTCACAACCCTGAGTCAGGTGGTACATGACCATGGCATGGATGTGTAGAGGATGCTATTTACTTCACTGTGATCAAGAATGAAAAAAATCGGGTAAAGGACTAATGTCTTAATATTACCTAAGGTAAGCAGCCAATTACTGAATTCCTTCTATGTTCCAACACCTAAAGGGTCATTAGTGCCCTACAGCACCACCATGTGGAGGTTAAACTTTCAACACATGATCTATAACCAAATACAGTTTATTTGGTGGATATTTGAAGGTTGTGTAGGAAAATTATTTACCATTGCCCCAACAAAAGACATCATTAATAAAGTCTTTAATAATTTTTGATAGTCAGCAGCATTCCTCAATGATCTCTGCTTCAATTCCTGCCTACAGATACCAGCTCTGAGGTTCTGCCCCTGCTTCCTTTGATGATAGACTATACGTAATCTGAAAATATACTAAGAGAACAATATAAGGATAACACCTCATCTCTGAAAACACAAAGTCAGAATAAACTGAAGCATCTCTGTGCAGGTAGTATGGGAGGCATCAAAGCAGACCATAAGGATACAAACAAGTCTAGACACTCCCCTAGAGTTGTATCTAAAGCCTGTGGAAATGACAGCCAAATGAAGACCCTGCTAAAGAGTACAAATCCAGTTAATCTTTGCTGGAGGGAAAGTGGGCAAAACAAGATTTTACATAAAACTAGTTCAATCTGCACTCAAAATTCACATGGAAAAATGACTTTTGACCAAAAGGATTCTGTTTCTCAATTAAGTGACCATGTTTTTAAATATCCAACCCACACTGTCAAAAATAGAAAGCGGCAGTTATCAGAAACAGATCCATTTACATTGTGTTTAGATGTAATAGATAAAGAAGTTGCTGGTTTTCAAGGAACTGAAAACTACTCCAGAATGAAGAATAGGTGCTCAGAAATTCTGCTGACCCCATGTAGAGGATGACTTATTAGTGAATCTACTGCCCCCAAAAGAATAAGTGAATATATATAAATTTTGTCATTAATTAGCTAGAATGATAACCCTTGGTTTGGATGAGATTATGCCCATTAAAGAAGGAGACATTCTTCCTTTCCTCGTGCTGTTTGCCCACTTGCTGCCTTCCGGCTGTGGAGGGAGCATTAGGAAACTAACCAGTATTAAGTATCTGTTATGTTTAAGTGCATTGTAGATACTATTTCCTTTCATTATATTAATGATCAGTTGGCAAAAAGAACTTTGGGTAAAATGAAAGGCATCTTGAGATTTTTGTTCTATCCTTGGCTTACATTTCTATTCAAAGAACAAAGTTGTTCTGTGTACAAGTGCTTGAGTGAAACTTTGCAAACAGCTTTTTTTCATAACTATAGTGCTTCAATCAAAACTGAAGAGGCAAATAGTATTAATCTTAACTTCCTGTTTAAAAATAAAAAATCTTTTAAAAATAATAATTTTTGATGACTTTCTAAACAAATACAAATACAGCTCTGTAAATGAATTCAAAATTTGTGACAAAATTGATATATACATCATATTAAGAAGATATGTTCTAAGCATTTGGCATTTATTTTCATAGTATGCATAGAACACATGTGGAACAAATTGATATGCAATGATTCAATTCATTGGCTAAGAAGCCAATGATCATAGTCTCTGTATTTTTGTTCTTTTTTGTCGTTCATCATTTGACAATGTGCATGTGTTCCATTAATATCCATTTCACTGATTTACACATGAGGAGTATGATATAGCCAGGGTTATGAGATAGATGAACCTCATATTACAAATATAAAGAGATTTATCATAAAATTTATAATTTTTCTCTTTTTATTCATTTGGCTGCTTAGTATATTTCAAAGACAATTTATTTAAATTTTCTATCCGTAATAACATGCTATTTAAAGACTGAAAAGTACAAAGCTATTATATTTGCATTTACCAGTATAATTTATATTTATATTATCCTCAGTATACTCTTTTTATGAGATAGCTCTTCTGGATTTCATAGACCCCTTTGGAAAGTCAGCTGTTATTCTGATGGACCCATCTTCACATGTGATTTGATCCTTCTCCCTCACAACTTTTAATTCATATTCTTTGTTCTGTTTGTTCAGTGTTTTGAATAATTCATGACATGGGAAGTTTCTGTTCTAAATGTCTCTATTTGGTGTCGTGTGTAAGTCTTGTGCCTTGATAAGGTATATCTTTGTTTAGATTTGGTAAGTTTTCTTTTTTATTAATTTTTTAAATTTTATTTATTTTTGTATGTGTATGAATGTACTGTCTGCATGTAGGTTTGTGCACCCGTGTCGTGCAATGCCGCAGAGGTCAGAAGGGGGTCTGGGATTTCCCGGGAACTGGAGTTCTCCTGGAATTGGAGTTACAGACGGTTCTTTGCCGCCATGTGGGTGCTGGGGATCGAACCCGGGTCCTCTGCAAGAGCAGTCGGTGTTCTTAACTGCCAGGCTATCTCTCCAGCCCCCAGATTTGGTAATTTTTCTTTTACAAATTTGTTAAAAAATATTTTTATGCTTTTGACTTGATTTGATTCTCCTTTTTCTATGTCTGTTATTTACAGGTTTGAGCTTCTTAAGTGCTCAGTATTCCTTTCCTGAGTTATTTTATATTTGACATTTCCTGGGATTGGGCAACCCAATTCCCTAGGCTTTTTTTTTTGTTTGAGTTCATCAGTTTTTCATTTAAAGTATTATTTCTGTTTAGTTCATAGATTCCATCTTTTAAATGAATTCTATCTAATTTCATGTCTTTGTTTCAGTTATTTCATTTATGTTTGTGTTTTCAGTGTCTTCACTCGGTCTTTTAGCCATATTATTTTTAATTTCCTTGAACATATTTATAATCAATATTTTGAAAGCATCGTCTTGAGCATTGACTAAGTTGTCATTCTCAGAAACATTTCGATATGTGTTCTAATTTCTGATGTCAACACATTATCTTGGTTATTCATGTTGTTTGTGTTTTTCAGTGAGACCTAGGCATCTGGACATGTATTGCTGGTGGTGTTTTTAGTATAGGTAGGTGATGATGTCCTCTTTGTTCAATGATCGTTTGTATCTTTGTTCACTGTTTCTCCAACTAGTCATGCTATGACCCAACTGTGAAGCACTTGGTGTTCACCTTGGGGGGCACATTATATTGATGTGCTATGGGGTGTAAGAAGAGGTCTCAGTTGAGCTACAGAAAGGTACAACCTTTCAGTTGAGGCTCTAGGATGGATTCCTTGTGATCCTAGAGCAGCAGGGATAGCTCAGTGGTTGCTAAGTGAACAGGTTGCCGAAATTTGGTTCAGTGTGCTCATAGGTCCAGGGCACTGCACCAGCATTTTATATAGCTGAGCAGGCATGAGAGCCAAGATGTTAGAGCACGAGATGAGGTATTTCATTAAAAATGAATTTATAAGGTATTTTATGGAGGATCTGCTACATGGTAGGTAATTGTACAAACCTTCCATTTTCAAAAGTGAATGATTAATACATTTCCCTTTTAATAGAATATTTATTATCTAGTGAGAAAACTAGCATATCATCAGTTGACATTTACACATCTATAACTACAATATTGTGTAATTACCTTACTCTGATTACTGTATAATTGTATTTACTCAAAATGCTTATTTGTTTGAGAAGAAAACTTATAACATAATTATATTTTTCTGGAAATATTATGGAAAGTTAGAAGGGTCATGCAAGTGTTAAAACTGTGTTACTTGCAGATGGAAGTGGACAAAGATTAGAACAGAAACAGAGTTGAAACTACAAAACATTTTTTTTTAATCACATGTAAGAATACTTAGCCTGAAATTAAGAAACAGACATAGAAAACCAGAGACAAAAGATTTTTTAACTTTTTACTGAGCTTTGATACATTTCATATCACAAACAATTCTTAATCAAATTTAGAGCACCTCTCTCTCCATCCATTTTTCCCCCAAACTCCCCATTAAATATCATGTATTCCACCATCTTAAGTCCAATCCAATCTTCTGTTCCTATATGTCCTCCAGTGTAAATTCATTCACTATTTTCTAGTCAGCCTATCTAGAGATTAAAAGTAAGCCATATTCTCACTCAGTAGTAATGAGTCTCCAATAGTTCTCACTCTAGGGCCACCCATTTCTCTAGCCCTACTCTGGGACCTTGTCTGATTTAGTTAACATGGGTCCTGTGCTCCCCATCACCATTACCACAAGTTCACATGTGCAAGCTGTCTGTGGCCTGAAAGCCTATGCTTCCCTGTGTTCATGAACCAGCCTTGGCTCTTACAATCTTTCCAACCCCCCCCCCCCGCCTTGTGCAATGGTTCCTGAACTATGGTTAGGTGAGGCTTAATATTGAAATCTTCCTATCCAGGGATGCACACTGTGCAATCTCTTATTCTTTAAAAGCTGGCAAGTTGTGGCCTTCCATGTGCTGTTGTATAAGGAAGCTTCACTGGTGAGAGTTAAGAAATGCATTAGTTTTCACTCTAATCCACATTCTGCTATGCTCCATGAGCCTTAGGAGTAGAAGTTCAAATCTAGAGGTTTCTCCTAGGACAAGGCATGTCTCCCATGTATATTCTCAGTATCTGACCAGACGTGAGATTCTGCAGTGGCCACTATCTGCTGCAAAAAGAGGTTTCCGTGATGAATGTTATATTGTATGCTTGTCTGTAAATATAGGGATCCATATTTAACATATGATAAGAAATTTCATGTGTATAGAAATACGACAGAGACAGAGTGTTCTCTAGGATCTGTGACCTCTCCACCAATGGATATTTAGCTGAGTTAACAGTGCTACATACGAATTCACTCACATTGAGAGCACTTTAAGTCCAATTAGATAGCTGTTGTTTACCCCCGGTAACAGTGTTACTACTGACCCAATAGGTAGTTTGCTGTGCCCTTTATTTTGGTTATTAGGCTTTAGGGCAAGGTTGGACCATTGACTGATTTTCTCCTTTAGCAATTTGCATATTATCAACTAGCATTATGAGAGCTGAACTATGGGTGGAAGGCTTCCAGGTCAGTTCTTGCTCAATTGCTCCATATCCTGTGTCTAAAATATGTCTTGTCTTTATCCATAGGCTCTCATGTTCTAATTCTAAGAGACAAACAAAGCTTTGGCAATAAGCTGTGTTATTTGGGGAGTTTCTTGAACCACTCTCACCAACCATTCAAAACGAGGTCTCCCCTATGTGACACTGTGTTCTCTTTCATCCTCCAAGTATACAGGTATGCTAATGTTCAGACACCATATGTGCATTTCTCAGGGGTTTTAAGGGCAAAACACTTTTCTCTATGAACCCTACCTCCCCCAAGATCCATTCATCTCTACTCTTTTTCCTTCCATCTGACCTCCCTTCTCCCTCTGCATTCCCTGCATCTCCATTATTCCCACCCTTCCAAAGACAAAAGTTCTTATTCGAGATAAAACCTAAGGGAAATTTGTATATTGGTTCTAGAAAATGGAATAAAACCTGATGTGCAACAGATCTAAAAGAGAAATTGGTGTCACGTTGAAGTTTCAAGGGTTTAAAAAACAATAAGGAACACTCTAGAAAACATAATCTAAATTTTAATTTGATTAAATATGTGAAAAATCAGTAAATATCACTGTTGACAATTCATCGGATATACAATTTAAATCTTTACATCTAAGCTTTTCTAAATTTAAAATTCCTGGATTGATTCAAACTATATTTCTTCTTTTAGTAATCTTAATAGATATATTACTTGAAATTGAAACATTAGTAAAACAAATTACAAGCTATATGTCAAAACTAAAAATAAAAATTTTGTGTGAAAATGGAGTTCATTTGCTAGTGGAACATAGCTATGCCTCATTAAGTGTATTTTCTGTTTATGTTGTATGAAGTAATCTTTCTTTGCAGAATCCAATACATACATTTAGTCAATTATAGAACAAAGGTAAGGATGACAGCCCTAAGAAAAAATACCATTTCAGTAGCTAAACTTCGGTATCTGTTGCTTTGAAACTTTGTCTTTAATACAGTTTACATGTTTATAAGGTTCTATATTCTTTCTTCCATTAGAAATACCTGATTTAGCCAAGCATGGTGGTACACACGTTTAATCCCAGCACTCAGGAGGCAGAGGCAGGCAGATCTCTGTGAGTTCAAGGTCAGCCTGCTTTACAGAGTGAGTTCCAGGCCAGCTGGGACTAAAAGGGAGACCCTGTATAAAAAAGACAAAAAAAAAAAAAAGGATAAAAAAACACCTGAAATATCTGATTACATTTTAATTTTCTTTTGAACATCTGTTATTATGGTGCTGAAAATTTTTCACAAAATATGTTTTTTTAAATAAATGGCATTAGAAATTATTTTGCAAAAATATTTTGATATATAAGTATATATGGATGTTAACACATGATTGAATATATAAAAGAGCATTAGTTGTCCTTGTTTAATTACAAGTCAAATAAAGGGCTTAAGATTTCTTTTATATACTTTTGGTTAATATTGTTTACCATGAACTTTAATGGAAGTTCTTAATTTAATAAGTCTCAATTTAAATTTTATTTTTTATGTTTTTATTGATGTGTTGTGTATTTCACACATCATTTTTCCATTCACTTCAGGCATATTCCCTTTGCCCTTCCCCCCACCCCACCCCGGTTCATGCATTCTGCCATAACTGTCCTCCATCTTTCTGTCAGTCTTTTTTTTAATGTTTAGGAACTTACATTTTCCTCCATTAATTTTATATTACTCTAAAATATGGATACATATTCTCCACCCAGATACAGTAATTACAGAGTCTGAAAATAATTGGTGGGTGGATTCTAGAATCCTTGAGAGATTGACATTATAACAACATAGTTGCTTTCAGATAAACAGAAATTTAACAATAATGTTCAGCTTGCCTTTCATCCGGGGATTTGGTGTTAGCATCCACAAATGAGGGAAAACATTTGCTGTTTGTTTTTCTGGGACTATGCTACTTCACTTAGCATAATGACTTCGGCTTCTAGCTCCATTCATTTACCTGCAAAGTTCATGATGTCATCTTTCTTTACCACTGAATAGTACTCCATTGTGTACCTCAATTTAAATTTTAAATAAAGGACTACAGTATTGTAAAAATATCATACTTGTGAGAGAGGATTATTAAAGTTGCAATGGAGGGGTTGGAGAGATGGCCTAGCGGTTAAGAGCGCCCACTGATCTTACAGAAGACCTGGGTTCAATTCCCAGCACTCATATGGAGGCTGAGAACCGTCTGTAACTCCGATTCCAGGAGAACTCCAGTTCCAGGGGAATCCGACGCCCTCTTCTGACCTCCCCGGCATTGCACAACACAGGTGCACAAACCCTCATGCAGACAATATATTCATACACATAAATAAATAAATAAAATATTAAAAATTTTTTTAAAGTTGCAATGGAATTCAGAAAATGGCCCTGTTATAGAAGAACTATTTATAAAATGAACTATTTATAAAATTCAATTTTACTATTTATATAATACCTGGTATATGTTGTGTGTTCTTTAAATTTGTCGTTTCACTTCCCTCACCTAAACTGCAAATAGTATCATATTTTTAACATATACTTCCTGTCTATTTCCTTTTTAAATATAGTTATTGTCATCTACAATTTGAAACTTGCTGCTGTGCTACAAGCAATGGTGTCACTGTCAGTGACCTTCTCTACCACTTCTTTTCACAAATTGCTGTCATTTTTACCCCTTTTATATTTTTCGTTAAGACTATGACTTTAAAACCTACTGCTAATAACAATGAGCTATTGCCAATATACTCAAAAGAATGAAAATGAAACAAACATTTTTATGAGCACATAATGATAAAAATTTCGTTGTATTTACTCGTTAGTTATGGTAATCACTAGCCAATGTAGTATAAAATAAATCTACACACTTTCACAAATAATGTCAATTGTTCATGAATTGGTTTTAACTAATCCACCTTTTCTGAAGTGGTGGCTCAGAGTAATAACATTTTTCCAATTATTGATTGCCATTAGTCCAGTACACCATAAAATAATATATGTTTTAATTTTCCATGCCTTTAATCCCAGCACTCAGGAGGCAGAGGCAGGTGGATCTCTGAGTTCAAGGCCATCTTGGTCTACAGAGTGAGTTCCAGGCCAGCTGGACAGGGTGACCCTGTCTCAAAAACACGCCCCCCAAAAAAACAATACTGAGTACTTCATTGTTTCTTAGTATTTGTTTTTCTCTATGAAGTTTCTGATTAGACTAATAAATTTAAATTATAGATTAAATGTAACCTACATTAGAAATATATTTACCTATTTATTATATATAAAATACAAATTATGATATAGTTTGTGTCAGACTAAGACAATTATGGGCATAGATTATACGTCTTATTAATTGTACATCATGTTAATGCATTGATAATTAAAGTACTTTATATCTGGAAATTATTAATTATTTTTCCTCCGTATTTATATGTAAAATTATGTCAACTGACTGTTGCTCCCCAGAAGCCCTCCACGTTCACTGTCTTATTCTCATCTGGGAATTTTCAGGCAAACAGTTTCCCTGAGTTGATAAGCCCAGCAGTCCTACCTTATCTAGAAGCCAGAGTTTTGCTCCAGTTGTCCCTTGCAATTTCTCTACATATCTTCTTCAATTGTCCCTAAACCATGGGAAAGGGTGTAACACAGAGGTCCTATTTATGGCTGGGCACAGGATTCATATGTATCTAGTGCAATGGTTGTGAATTTTTGTGTTAATCATAGTCTCTTAAACAAAATAACTTCCTTTTTTATTTATTTTTTTCTTTTTAGTTTTACGCTTTTTTTTTGTTTTTTTTTGGTATTTTTGACACAGGGTCTCCCTTTTAGTACCAGGTGTCCTGGAGCTCGCTCTGTAGACTAGGCTGTCCTGAAACCCACAGAGATCCACCTACCTCTGCCTCCCGAATGCTGGGATTAAAGGCGTGCGCCACCATGCCCAGCGACAAAATAACTTTTTTAATGATGATTGAGAGTATACTACCCAAATATGTAGAAATAGGCATTTAAATAAACCCAATAAAACAATGGTACTATGTCCATTTATCAATATAATGGAGGAAAGTTCACACCTAGGATCTAAGTCCCTTACCTTGGGCACTTGGTCAAATTTACAGTGTTGGATATGATAAAAAATTAAATTCTAAAATATATAAAATAAATAGAGGTAAACAAATACCCCATTTAAATAATTCTGACAGAAAAAAATAGAACTTTCTCATAATTATATAAAAATGCTCATATCCTTAATTAACTAAGAAAATCAAGTTAAAATTACAATCTGATCAAATTATATCCCAGTCCAAAAGGCTAACATAAGGAAAACAAATAGCAATTGTTAGCATAGATATTGAGAGAAGAGAAACTTTATATTGTGCTGATGAGAATGCAAATTTTCTAGCAACTATGGAAGTGAAAAAAGAAAATCCATTGAAACTGAAAAAGAGAATTGCTAATCATTTAGGGGTATGTAACAGAATTTTAAGTCAAACTACTGCACATATATATATATATATATATATATATATATGCAAGAGAGATTTATTCAGTCATAAAGAAGAATGAAATACTGTATTTACTGAAAAGTGGATGAAACTGGAGGTCATCTCAATAAGTAAAATAAATGAGACACAGAAAGACAAATTTCAAAATTTTCTTTCATTTTTTAACCTAAGAATACATTCTCTCATCTCTCTTGCACACACACACACACACACACACACACACGTGTGTGTGTGTGTGTGTAGGAAAACTGAAGAGAGACAAGGAAGAAGACTACCAAAAAAATGCAAAGTTCACATAAGGTGGGTTATTAGTTTGAGTATATTCAAAGTATGTGATGTGCTTGAAAGAACTTTTCTTTATGACTTTTAACATCATGTACAATGAGTATTCGGTGTTTATAAGATGAAGTAAGCATATCATCTTCTGACACATTTCTAATACTTTAGCTTCATATTCCCATTATAACTGACTACACTTATCATCAGATCTATTTTAATATTCAGTCTTAAGGCATATCTCATTTGTATTGATTGTAATTTTAAAATAATTGTAAGAGGAGATCTTATATGTAAAAGAGATTCACTTGGAAATGTTAAATTTTTGAGAATTTCATGCATTCATATGTATTTATATAATTTCCAGCTCTTCATCTACCCTTCTAACTCTTCTGCAAACTCCCACTCTCTCAACTTTGTGATCACCCCACTCTGTAATCTTTGTGACCCCTTCATTGATTATTATTGTTGCATGAATACACAAAAACACACACATACATATATAGAGATATCTGCTGAGTACAGTTAATGGTGCATGTCTGTATATGTGTTTGGATTGGAATTGATAGCATGGGATTTTTTTAATCTACCAGAGAACTCACCCCTGGAGAACTAGTTTTCTTTAGTTCAGCATGATGGGTTTCTTGTAGCTAATTATCTGAGCTAAAACTTGTGAAATTTACACTTTTCCCATTGGATTACCCAGTGTGGTTGCCATTATACAGTTCTTGTTTAGGCAACCATATTGTTGAGATTTCATGGGTGAAGTGTCCCGTCATGCCTGTAAGAGACTATCTAGCAACAGGTGGCTTGATCCTCTGGATTTTACAAGCTGTCCTCTTCTGCAATAACCCTTGTCTTCCCCCTATGATTTGAAGTTAAGGGTTTCTTGATGAAAACAGCACACACTTTGAACAGAGAATGTGGATAAATTGAGCTAGACCTGACTGGAAAACCTGCTCATTGAGGACCAGCTTTCAGATTATCAGCTATAAAAGCCACCAAAGGAGAAAAGCAGTCAATAATCCTAACCAACTATAAAGCCTATAATCAACAAGGATGACCTGCCCAGGGAAAGGTCCCTAATGATGTGATAGTGACATTTTCATCTTAGGAGTTACCAACACCTATCTAATTGGACCTAAGTCTCACTCTGTAGGAAAGAATTCCTGGCTGGTATATAAATGTAAACAAACACCAATGGATGAAGAAATCCTGGACCCTCGAGGGGAATTACTACTGCCAGTTTCCTAAACCAATATAACGTCAAACTTCATTCTTTTTTTTTTAATTTATTTTTATTGATGCTTTGTGTATTTCATACATCATTTTCCAATTCAGTTCAGGCATATATCCCCTTCCCTTCCCCCCAACCCCACCCCTACCCATCACAGATCATGCATTCTGCCGTAGGTTTTCTGCATCTTTCTCTGCTTTTTTGTTTTGTTTTGTTTTCATTTTTTTTTAACAATAGGTGATAATTTGTGAGTACAAGCATCCTTCATGTAAAACCAATTTGCAAGCAGTTGTGCCCAAACCCACACAGCTCATGGGTCCCACCATCCTGAAAGGGGGGGGGGGGCTTGTATGTTCAATCAAGTTGATCAAATGAGTGTCCAGTCTATATTGTTGTAGTTTCACCATTAACCCCAATCGAAGCCCTTACATTCTACCACACCCCCTCTTCCGCAGATTGTTCCCTAGGCTTAGAAAAGGGGCACAGGTGGATGAGAAGCAAAGCACTCTACTTTCTCTGGAGCTGATGTCTTGGTCTCTAGTCAGTTCTGGCTGTTTTCTTTCATGGGCTGCCAGCTTGTCCAGGCTTAACCTTTCAATCCTACTAATGAAGCACATGCAATTAGATATTTAGGTATTTAAACAGTATAATATATAGCCTTTCGATCCTACTAATGAAGCACACACAATTAGATATATGGGTATTTAAACAGTACTAATTGTTATGGTAGGTTACTTTGGTATAGACACAGATGTTTGGATGGTATGTCAATTCATGATCTACATTTTCTTCTGTCAAGTATGGCAGGGTCTTCGTGTGGTTTATAACATCTCCTAACCATTAGAGGATGTAAGCTTGTGACATCAGCCGTGGGTTATTCCTCCAAGGAGAGAGCCAATAGCCAATTAGATTTGGGACATACAGACATATGGCTGCCACTGCTGCACAGTATTTCCAGGCAGATGAGGTGTAGCTGGTGCTGTCGGAGGAGTCTTGCTTGACTCAAGGAGACCTATATTTGCTTTATTGGTTTAGTGGTCTTTGGTAACACTCTCTGGCATCCCAGAGACCATCTGTATACTTGCAAGTGCGGTCTCCATACATCTTTTCCATGTTTGTATCAGGTCTTCAACAGCAGGGCCTTATCGCCTCTCTTCCTGCAGATATCCCAGTTAGGAGGCAAGGAGCCTTTACCATTTGTGGGGGCTTGGATCCCCTGGCCAACATCTCCTTGGTAGAATAATCCATTGTTGATGTCAGAGCTCCTGTATTGATATATTTTGTTTAGGTGCATAGCTTAAGGAGACTTTAGCATTATATTTGGTTCTGAATAGAAAATAATCCTTTTCACAGTTTCTATGTCCATTAGTCAATTAAAGAAGGCAGTTTTACTGATTTTACAAGAGAACACTTCTATAACAGCTGGTTCCAATCTACAGCTGGAGAATGACCTCATCATCCTCTTATTTCTCTTTATTCTATGGGGGGGGTTAAGAAAGTCTCTTGTATTAAAACCTTTGCAGCACCTAGAAGGTAAGCTTCGTTAGGAATCATTAAAAAATAGTTGTTACTAGTAGGATCCACAGAGGGGCCTGATGTCTGCAGCAATCTGAGGCATTTCTTCCCTTCAATGCGCAGAGGAGTCAATCCTTCTGCTGGCACTTTCTGGTACATCCTACTCACTGCAAAGCTGCATTTTCTTTCTCAGCCATTAAGTTGGTGATACTCTGGCCTGTTGGAACATACAAATCCTTTCCCATAGTTAGTTTTAAGATTTGGGTGGCAAGGTTTTTTGACAAAAAGTTTTCATATCTATCTATATCCCCCTTTTTTATTTAAGGTGTTTAGTTTTGACCCATGAGTCTCAAAAAAGCAGTTGTTTTATACATACCTATAGGGTGGAATCAAGGCACAGATTTCATCAAATTCACCCATGCTGTTTTGGGTTACTGTATGTGATTAACTTGGGAAACAAAGTTTATTTTTGAGTTAAATCATCCTATAGGTGAAAGAGATTGCTACCAGGTGATACTATATGACAGCAAAATTATAGAGAACATTTGTTTATACCAATCCCAAAGTAATTGTTATACAGATTTTAGTTAAAGCTAATGTGGACAAGAGCAATTTATATCACCAATTAACTCAGATGTATTACCGTTTTTATCAGTCTTCAAATCAATGTTGTCCAGTATGCCCATATTTACTTTTACTAAGTCCTAAAGCACCATGTATCTTGTAGACAGAGTCTGGGCAAAACTGGATACTTGTTGAACTCATGTCAATTAAACATGCACCAATCGAATATACACACGTGTCCTTCTCCCACCCCTCCCACCCCTCCAGAGTCACTATTTCATTCAGCCTTCTGATGCAATCTTTCTGTTGTTGTTCTTTTAATGTGCATCCCTCTCCACAAGAAATATTTATAACTGGGTTATTGGTACTAACGTCCACATATGAGAGATACCATTTGTCGTTTGTTTTTCTGGGACTGTGTTACTTCACTTAACATGATGTCTTCAAGCTCCATCCATTTACCTGCAAAGTTCATGATGTCTTTCTTTACTGCTGCATAGAATTCCATTGTGTACATGTACCACATTTTCTCTATCCACCCATCAGTTGAGGGGCTTAATGCTTATCCCTATACCCACAGTTAAGTTACCCTCTCATCACTCATCAATGAAGTTTCTGTTTGCAACAAACGGAGACTATTACAAAGTTTTACAACTCCCCAAAAAAGTGACCCTAGGGAACTTAGCCTCAGTTGATACATGTAAAGTGCAAGTCTTATAAGTAAGTCTCACCTTTTATTTGTAATTTTAGTTTTTACTTTTTTTTTTTTTGGTATTTTTGAGACAGGGTCTCCCTTTTACTATCAGGTGTCCTGGAGCTCACTCTGTAGACAAGGCCAGCCTTGAACCCACAGAGATCCACCTATCTCTGCCTCCTGAGTGCTGGGATTAAAGGCGTGCGCCACCATGCCCAGCTTATTTGCCATTTTAAAATGTATCTTTTGATCAAGTGTCCTAAAATCTAAGTAGAATGAACAGGGAGGCTTAGAATCAATGTTGTTTAAATAGTGTTATTCAATAAACACTACTTTTTCTAAAAGCTTAAATGTGTTTGTGTGTGTGTTTGTGTGTTTGTATATTTTTATGTATTCCAATTCTATAGAATGTTAGATCCTGAGAGATGAACTAAGAAAACTCTATCTCAATGAAATCCTTTAAAAAACTTAAAAGTGATTTTAAAATTATTCATATAAAGTATCTGTAATCATCTGGGTATGGTAGTAGAAGCCTTTCATCCCTATAATCTGAAGGCAGAAGCAAGCCAATCTCTGTGAATTTGAGGTCAGCCTGGTCTACATAGCAGTTTCAGTCAGGCGTGGTTACAGGGAGACCCTGACTCAACAAATAGAAAAAAAATCAATAAATTATATACGCACTAATCATAAAATGTGGTAGTTATTTTAAACTCATGTAGGTATCTAAATGGGAATATTGTAAAGGATTCTTTATATTTCACATGAAATTGCTATTTTAAACATATGTCTATATAAATTTTGGAAAGAAAAGAGTGAACATAGAAATGTTCACATACATGAATGAATACATTTTTGGAAGTTTTATTAACAAGTTTTATAAATGATTCTTTAACTCTATTCATTAAACATTTTAATTTGAATGAAAGCTATTTTCTTCTAAAACTCTGGTATGACAAAAGGAACTAACTATCCCAGAAACTTGAATTATAGCATTCTACCTTTTCTTCCCATACAGCTTGCATGGGCTAGATGAAACAGTTTGAACACATCAAATGGTATAGTGTCTTTTTAAGAAACAAGAAAATCAATAAACATGTGTTCAGCACAGCACCCTGCCGGTCTCAGCTGTCCCAAGCTGAGTTAGAGTCCCTCATTGAGACACAATGGATGTTCCATTTACCTTTATAAAAGTGTTCCCACCAGATAACAATGGAAGAAAGTTAACTAGCAGCAGAGTTGTACAATTTCCCTGTTTCAAGTATAAGATTTTTGGTAAAATGAAGTTTCAAAAAATATCCAGGTTCTTTCAACATTCAGTCTTTAGGAAAAATCAAGAATTTTAGAAACACTGATTTACCTCTCTTGGCACTATCTTTGCAGTTTTTCTGAGCACATCTATAAATACACTATTCCCTTTGCTTTGTCATCTTCTGCATTTACTCTTTTCATAGAATCTAAATACTTTCAATATCCAAGTTTATTTTACTAAAGATAGTTATAATATATGATGTAACCGATGTTGTGATGCTAAAATAATACGTACCTCAGTTACTACAGGAAAATTGTCAAGCAGAAATTATTTTCAGAATTGAGTGAAAATATGCATAGAAATGTGGTACAAATTTGCTACTATTAACATTACTATGTCCTACTCATAGAATGGACATCTGTGTAGTGACTTTCACATTAAAACATAGAATGAAAGAAAAGTGAACTTGGCCCTTCTCTCCATTTTAAATCCTTGGCCATTCTATGTTGTCATTATTCTGTTGGGACCATGCATATTAAGCTTGCTCATCAAAACTGTATTTGTAATGCTTCTTATCTCTTGCCAACCATGTCTATGATTTCTATACATCTTCTTATTTGAACAAAATATAAAGGTTTATAGCATCTCCATTTCAATGAGATCTTAGGGAAGTAGAAGACCTGAGTTCACCTCACTGTAGTATTATGTAATTTGAAAGTATTATTTCAATACTGTCCTTGAAATAACATCTACTTTCCAGTATCAGTTTCCTCATAATTCTGTTGTAGATTTTCCATGTAGGAAACCATATAACAATAAACATTTTTACCATGTAAAATCTTCTAGATTAATTTAATAATTATTTTCATACTGCCTATTTGTATATACAGATGTTAAACAAGGCAAACAAATCACGTTTGCTAAAATTACTGGAGAACAATATAGTTATACTGAAGTTATACTTTAACTTTGACTTTTTAATTCAGTTAGATAGAAGTCTTACATTGTTCAATATGTGGTATTCTTTAATATTGAGTATAAAAGTGGAGAATTCATGCAAAGCTTCAAAATACATGCTTGGGTAGATTCTGATTGCATATAGTGATTTTTAGTAACAAGTGTCATTATACACTAAAAATAAACATTGTTTTATTTGCTATAAATAAAGATTTAATTAGCATGAAATAAGAAGTCTTAACTTTTAGCTCTTCTGTATTAATAATTCAAAGCTATACTGTCTTGATAAAAAATAATTAAATCATGAGTCTTCATTTTAACACTAGATTAAACTTATAACCTAAATATTTTGGAATCCATTCTTCATTAGAGATATTACATGAATATTTCTTTTAAGCATCCTATGACTATAATTATTTATGAAATGATAGATACATAGATACATAGATAGATACATAGATACATAGATAGATAATTAAAAAAAGACTATTATTTTCATTGAAGAATCCAGGAGGAACAAAACTTCTTGCTATTTGAGATACCCATGCTTCCTTTCTCATTGAGAAAAACAACTTCTGACACCATCTTCTCACCTCACTGAGTATAGAGGCATGGTATTTCCCAGCCTTTCTTAACACAGATTTTCAGAGCTGTGTTATTGTGATCAGTGTCTGAAAGCATCATTTTTTGAGATGATCCTGGCACCTTCTCAGGATGGGTGTGGAAGGAAAGAAGCAGATGCTTCAAGTTGTAGATGCACTACAAGTTGGAAAAATTCCAAAATTTGAAATAATCAGCCTATATTTTCTTTTTGGTAGCATAGTCAACTGTTGCAAATAAATAATATTGACATATTAATAATAATGATGATATAAAAGAACCAAACATCTGGAAAACAGGAATCTGGCTGCTGTATACATCCCTGTTGTCCAATGTAATGTGAATGATTGATGTAAAGTTACATATATGGGCAGTCTACAAATCAGTGTACACAATAAAGTGATTTTTCAATGTACTTTCAGAAAATTTGTTAGGTGAATTGTTAAACATATTTAGGTAGTAACTGAAAGTCTTTACCAAATAGTAGCTTCTAACAAAAAAGAAATCTTTTCATACTATTAATAATTCATAGTAATGAAAATTGTGTAATATTTTCACAAGAACAGATAAATATAACAATGGGGAAAAATAGAAATCTTAGAGACAGACTCAATACTCTTTTATATCAGGAACCACAAATCAAGGAGAGAAAAATGTGAGATTGTGCATTTGTAAAAGAGAAAAATTGGCAAATGATATGAAAAAAAACATTCCTCTATGACATAATTGGATAGGAAACAAAATTTTATATAGAAACAGATACTCAAACCCAATAATAATCACAAGCATCAGGAGTAAGGAAAGAAAGAAAGAAAGAAAGAAAGAAAGAAAGAAAGAAAGAAAGAAAGAATTATTCTCTATCATTTTCTTCCTTTAGTTTATAAAATTTTGAAAGTGTGTTAGTATTTCAAACATTGGTCCTCAAGTGTGATCAAATACTTTCTTAACTGCTATTTAGTGTGTAGAGTGTTCATTCTAAAAAGAAATTTCTCATAGTTACAGAAATTAATGAGACACAATCTGCCAGGAAATAGATTCATTAGGCTTTGCTATGGGAAGGAGCTGTCCCCAAATTCTAGTGACTTATAATATTAAAAGTTAATTTCCTATTCATTTCATGTGACAGTAAATTAACTTGCTGTGACTGTGCTCAGTTAAGCTATATGTTTTCATGCGTCTTAATTCTGGGGCCTGTGCTGAAGGAAGATATCAGATCTAGGATATCCTTTATAAAAGGAAAGAAATCTCCCTGTACCCAGCCCCCTTCTTGCCTTGGGCTCAGGTCCACTCCTGCTCTTTCAATCCCAGGTCTCTGCACTACATCTTAGTGCACACCCACCCACTGCATCCTGACCCCCTGCACGCAGACCAGATCAATTCTCCATCTTAGTTTGTTAGACCTTCCATAATAACTGGAAATAATTGGAAAAAGAAAACAAATAAACAAGCAAGAAACAGGGAACATACAATGGAACTTGTGGAATCCATGTTGAATGTGGAGATGTTAGTTTCACTGATTAAGGAAATTCACATGAATACATCTGTTACAAACAAGTCCTGGTTGTGGGTAGACAAATTTGGAAATGAATTACTAGTTATTATATTGTGGTCTGTTATTCATATACTACAACTTAATTATTCTTCTGCATAGTACACCCCCAAATTATCAAATCATATCACATGTACCACAATGCTTATGTATCACTGTTTGTAGGTTTCAGAGTTCTAAAGGAAAATCTTCATTTGCATTTCAATGGCACTTAGAAATTTTGATGTATTTCACTGAGGTATTATTAGAATAGATACTAGGAAAAATTAAATGTGAATAGCTGTTTGAATAAAATCATTAAATCTAATTCCTAATACAAAGCAGATATGATATAGACAGTGTGTTAATCTTTGCAAACGCACACAAACAAAACATATGATCATCTGAAATGATTAAACAAAGAAAGAGCTGAACATCACGACAGTGAAAATATCTTCCAAATTCTGCTCATTGCCTAATTACATACAAAGAGTATAGAATCACTTTTGCTTTTCATAAATTGATAAATATGATGTGCTTACTACTAGCGTGAATAGTTGAAATTATATATATATATATATATATATATATAGATATATTATCTCAGAAATTAGTAACAATCTCCAGCCTGGGGAAATTAAAAGTGAATTCTAATACTAGTAATAATAACTACAACAAATCACACTATATAGAGATATTTAAAATAGTTAAAAACCAAAATTGAGTTAGAATTTCAGAGGTGGCCCACAATGTTTGCACTATTCATGGTGCCCTGGTGGCTCTGACTGCGTCTGTCCCTCCTGCATCCCAACGCCATGATCCTCGTCTACATCTGTCTGTATATATTTGATTGACATCATAGACTGTGTATGCCCTAAACCCACTAATATATTTTAGGAAGGAGAAGAATTAAATTGCACGAGCTCATTATTTAATATGCAAAGAATTTTAGATCTGAAATAAACAAAAATCATATTCAAATATAAACTTTGAGTTGAAAGTACAGAAATGGGCTAAACTGAATAATTTAATTTGGCTTTGATCACACAATTAGGTAATGCAAATCAGATTCCCTCAAGATATTTGAGTAAACAATAAACTTTCCTCAACTGCACTAAGTTCAATCAAAATTCTGAGGCAAGAGAGTACTTCAAGACATGCTTCAAGTGGAAAAGCAGGTAGCTCTCTGGCCTCTGCTGCTTGTAACAATGCAAGATTTACAAATATCTGGTCTCTAGGTTGGATTTTTAGAATGTTCCTGTGTATGGCTCCACACAAATATGGGAAGTAAAAAATGAACTCTGTGGGATATTTTTTAAAAAGAAAATGAAGAAGTGAATTTGAGAAGTGTGGGGAAGTGGGGTATAGATCTGGGAAGGGCTAGGAGGGGGAGATTAAAATTATCAACATACAATGAATAAAATTACAATAAAACAAAAATCCAAAAGCTTTCTTATTAAAAGGGAAATCTACATGTTTCTTTAATATGGTATTGTTTTATGATACTTGTACAACAGTAAAGCATTACTTATGTGCTTAGTTGCATTTTCTATCCATTCAATTCACATATAACTATTTTTATTCTATGTGTATGTCTGTTTTTGCCTGCATGTAAGAAACTATACCCATGGAGGATAAAAGAGTGTTTTGAACACCTTGGATACGGAGTTGTGAGTGGTTTTGAGCGATCATGTGAGAACTAGGAATGGGAACAGAATGTGGGTCTGCTACAAGGGGATCCAGTGCTCTCAACTTCTGAGCCATCTCTGTAGCCCCACATATACATATTTTAAATGA
This sequence comes from Rhizomys pruinosus, assembly GCA_009823505.1. NCBI lineage: Eukaryota > Metazoa > Chordata > Mammalia > Rodentia > Spalacidae > Rhizomys > Rhizomys pruinosus. Next base: position 230,174 of record VZQC01015264.1, on the reverse strand, counting down.
AAATAATTATTTTATATTTCAAAAATTCTAATGAAAATCTGGTATGTGACAACCATATATTATGAAACCATGGCTATAAATATAGTTTAAGGAAATTTGAGAAGAGAATAAACTCTTTACTAACTCAAGAAAACACAATTACACGTCCAAATGAATTGGTAAAGCCAACTCAGGATTTGAAAAGTATATTCATGAAAGAGAAACACTGTAAAAAATTCAAGCTGAAGATTAAATGGAAAAACTCAGTAAGACAATTTGTAACAATAGGAGAAAAATCTCACCAGCAGAATGAATAAAATTGAATAATTAGATCTCTCATTAGAATAATGTGAAAAATTAAATAAAATAAAGGAATAAAATATTCAAGAAATGTAGGATACCATGAGAAGAACTAATCTATGAATTGTAGGTATATAGAGGAGGTGCCCATGCTAATGGCAATGAGCAGATCATCAACATGATTAAGGAAGAAAAGTTCTCTAAGTTTAGGAAAGATATTCTTGCATACATACACAAAACACACAGAACACCAAAAAGACAGGACCAGAAAAGAAACTCCTCCCAACATATCATAGTAAAACAAGATACTGAAAGATGCCAAAAATAAAACAGAAACAAGCTACACATACAGGAAAACCATCAGAGCAATAGCTGACTTTTCAATGCAAACTATACAAGTCAGAAGAGCCTGGGAATGTATTCTAACTTCTAAACTATGATAGATGCCAAAACAGACTAACCAAACAAAATAATATCAAGAAATATATAAATGGCTGTCAGTGTGTGTGTGTGGGGGAGGGTCCTCCCTTGCAGAGATGTTAGACTGCAAGATTGCAATGATAAAAAAGAGGGAAATTGTAACATTAATTGGGACAAGTTAAACTGGTTAAGAACAAAGGGCACAGCAGACAGCAAGGCAAGGAATATGATATAGATATGATAGATATATATATATAAAGAATATAAGTATCTATATATCTATGTTAAACTGGGTGACATGTTAAACTGGGTGAAGAACAAGAAGGCAGGGCAGAGGAGGGAATATGTATATGTATATCTCTATATCTGTATCTATATATCTCTATATAGATAGAGAAAGAGAGAGAGAGAGATAAGTACTACTAAAAGCTTTTAGAAAATGTCCTATACAAACCTACCACTGTAGAAGCTACCTAAAGTACATAATTATATATCACAAAAAAAAGATTAAAAAGAGTTATAACAGGGGGAGCATCGCCCTTTCTAGACATAACAGGCTAATGAAAAAGAAAAAAATGCCAGGACTAGATTCCCTCTGTAGAAGCTGCTGACCAGGGATACCACAGACCTTCACACAGTACTGGCCATTGTCCCTGCTCTTGGTTACTCTCCAGAGCGTGAAGGTAAGACAGTATGGCCGAAGTCTCTACATATCTTTCCATGGAAGAAGACACGAAAACAATAGACTCCAAAAAATCCAACTGCATTCTTGACCATGAAAAATAAAAACGATTCATCTGTCTCTTTGAGCAAAAGAATAAAGAATGTTTTCTCCAATATTGATGCCACACTAGTGAGAATTTCAAACCAAAAAGTAACTGTCGCTTCTCTTTGAGGCATAGAAGCCACTATGTTCTTTCTCGAACACAAGTATAATCATGTGGACATAGCAACGGAGACAGGAAAATAGTAGGAGGCAGAGTAATTGACATTATGACCACTACAGTAAGCCTAGAACTGTGGTTGCTCCCCATGAACACAAGGTGTGGTCCCCTCCCTTGAATCTAGAACTAACCAATATTTTCAGCAAAGTGGCAGGTTACAAAATCAATCTACACAAATCAGTAACCTTTCTATTTACCAACAATCATAGTCTGAGAAAGCATTCAGCCTAAGAAATAAAATATCTAGGAATAAACCCAACCAAGAACATTAAAGATCTCTACAATGAAAATTTTAATCTTTGAAGAAAGAGACTGAGGAGGACACAGGAAATTGAAAGACATCCAGTGCTTATAGATTGGGAGAATTGATAATGTAAAAATGGAAAGCAATCTATAGACAATGTTATGCCATTCAAAGTCCCCATGACATTCTTCACAGAACTAGAATAAAACATTAAATAATTCATATTCAGAACAACCCCAGATATCCAAAGCAACCTTGAGCAAAATTGCAATGCTAGGGCAATTATCACACCAGATTTCAAACTATATTAAAGAGATATTATCATAAAAACAGCATGGTACTGGCACATAAACAGACCTGTAAATAAATAGAATATGACAGAACACCTAAACCTGATTGGATGCAATTTCAGCCACCTAATATTTGACAAAGATGATAAGAATAGACATTGGAGGAAAGACAGCATCTTCAACAAATTCTTCTGGCAAACTATATCACCGAAGTGCAAAATAATGAAATTAGAACCTTATCTTTCACCCTGTACAAAATCAACTCCAAATGGATCAAAGAGCTCAAAATGAAATCTGAAACTCTGAAACTGTTAGCAGAAATATATGCAGCAACTTATAAGATATATTTATAGTAAAGGTCTGTCTAAATAAGATGTCAAATGCTTGGGATTAAGGTCAACAACTGAAAAGTCAGACCTCATTAAATATAAAAGTTTCTGTAACCTATAATAAAACAACCCAGAAAGTGAAGAGGAAACCCAGAGTGGGAGAAAAATCTTTACCAGCTACACCAGGAACTCATTAATCTGACAAGGGATTAATATCGAGAATTTATAAAGAATTCTGAAAACAAAGAAACAAGAAAACAAGTATCCCAATAAAAAATAAGCTAAGTACCTAAACAGAGAGTTCTCAAGCAAAGAAGCACCGTAAATGCATTCAACATCCTTAGTAATTAGGTAAGTGCAAATCAAAACCACTTTAAGATTCCATCTTATCCCTGTCAGAATGGCTAACCTCAAGGGAAAAAATGACACCAAATTCTGCTGAGGCTGTGGAGAAATGGAAATGCTCATTTACTTTTTTTTTTAGATTTACTAAAATAATTTTATTATTTTTTTATTTTTATTGATGCTTTGTATATTTCATACATCATTTTCCAATTCAGTTCAGGCATATATCCCCTTCCCTTCCCCCCACCCCACCCCTACCCATGCATTCTGCCCTAACCTTTCTGCATGTTTCTCTGTTTTTTTGTTTTCTTTTGTTTTGTTTTGTTTTCATTTTTTTAACAATAACTGATAATTTGTGAGTACAAGCATCCTTCATGTAAAACCAATTTGCAAGCAGTTGTGTCCAAACCCACACAGCTCATGGGTCCCACCATCCAGCAGGGGGGGGGCTTGTATGTTCAATCAAGTTGATCAAATGAGTGTCCAGTCTATATTGTTGTAGTTTCACCATTCACCCCAATCGCAGCCCTTACATTCTACCGTGCCCCCTCTTCCGCAGATTGTTCCCTAGGCTTAGAAAAGGGGCACAGGTGGATGAGAAGCAAAACAGTCTACTTTCTCTGGAGCTGTTGTCTTGGTCTCTAGTCAATTCTGGCTGTTTTCTTTCATGGGCTGCCAGCTTGTCCAGGCATAACCTTTCGATCCTACTAATGAAGCACACGCAATTAGATATATAGGTATTTAAACAGTACTAATTGTTATGGTAGGTTACTTTGGTATAGTCACAGATGTTTGGATGGTATGTTAATCCATGAATTACATTTTCTTCTGTTAAGTATGACAGGGTCTTCGTGAGGTTTATAACATCACCTAACCATTAGAGGATGTAAGCTTGTGGCATCAGCCGTGGGTTATTCCTCCAAGGAGAGAGCTAATAACCAATTAGATTTAGAATATACAGACATATGGCTGCCACTGCTGCACAGTATTTCCAGGCAGATGAGGTGTAGCTGGTGCTGATGGAGGAGTCTTGCTTGACTCATTTACTACTTATGGGCCTGCAAATTGGTGCAGCTACCATGGAAAGCAGTGTGAAAGACTCTTTTAAAAATGAAGCTACCTGTGAGGGAGAACGTGCAGTCTTTTTCGTTGAGTCTGAATTAGTTTACTTAATAGAATACTTTCCAAGTCCATCCATTTTCCTGCATATTTTATTTTATTTCTTTTTTAATACTTTTATTGAACTAGCTTACAATGTTTATGTTTCTATGTACATATTAGTGTGCATATAGGCTATGGAAATAGAACACAGGAGGGTAAAAGAATTAATAAAGAGGGAGAAGGAAAGGTACGTGAGACTGAAAAGCAGAAGGGAGGGGTCAGTAGAAAGTTTGAAGTTAAAGGGAGGGGGAGGGGGTTAAGAGAGAAGAGGGAAAAGAATCAACAAAAACAAGTTTTTGTTTGAAAATGTTGTAATGCGACCTAATACTGTGAAAGCTAGCTAAAAATAAAGTTAGGGGACTGGGGAGATGGCTCAGTGGTTAAGAGCGCCAACTGCTCTTGCAGAGGACCCGGGTTCGATTCCCAACACCCACATGGTGGCTAAGAACCATCTTTAACTCTGGTTCCAGGGGAATCTGGCACCTCTTCTGACCTCCATGGCATTGTACAACATGGGTGCACCAACCTCCTACATGTAGACAGTACACACTCACACATAAAATAATAATAATAATAATAATAATAATAATAAATACTTCAAATAAATAAATAAAGTTAGAAAAAGCAAAAAAAATGAATCAACCATATGATTTTGTTATACCACTCCTTAGGATATACCCAAAAGACTCAACCTGTACAGCCAGTTTTGTTGATGCTCTTCTCGGACTAGCTGAGAAAAAGGAAACAACTTAATGGCCCCCCTTGACTAATGGATAATGAAAATATGGCACATTTACACAATGGTGTTATACTTAGTGGTAAAGAAAACAAAATCATGAAATTTGCAGGTAAACAGATGGAACTGGAAACTGTTATAATAAGTGAACACAGACTTGGAAAAACAAATGATATACATTCTTTCTCATTTGTGGATCTTAGCACCACATCCTTGTATGTTACTGTGTATCCTGATGTCATCACAGGAGCTTTAAAAATAGAAACAACAACAACAAATAACATGGAGGCAAAGAGAAAGGAAGAGCCCAAGAGGGGGATAATAGAAAATGGGGGAAATAGGGTTTTCAGCTGGGAAGGAAGGAGGGAAGAATATCCAAGAAACCATGGGGTTAAAAGCAAAGTTACAGCTCAAAAGAGGGGGATAATTGGAGATGGGTATTGTCAAGAGGAAAACTGGGAAATGGAGTACATTAAATTATGAGGGATGAGTGACCTTAGAGAGAGGGAGAAGAGAGAGAAATAAATCTTAGGTGGTTTCAAAAAATCAGAAGGAATTGTATTATCTCACAAGTCTACTGAAAAAGTACACATAAAATATCTGAATATGAGTGCATTTATATACATGAAGGGTATATAACAATAAACATAGTGCCAGACAGGATAAATGTCCCTTTGAATTGTTGGTCAGCATAGTCCAAGAGACTCCAAAAATACCACAAGCTACTGTGAAAGCCATTGATTACCTCCCATAACTAGTAGGTATGACCCCATGGTAAAGACTCCCAACTGGAGGGAACTCAAAGGTGCTACTGTAAACATAGACTAATACACATTACTGGAGAGGTGATGGGGTTTTATCTAGAAACCCTATCTTTGTCATAGTCCTACATAAATTTAATTTCTTACCGTATGCTAAATACGGATCCTTATATTTATAGAAAATTATACTATCCCAGAATAGACCAGGCAAACAGACAGGAGGAACAACCTTATTTAAAGAAGTATTAGCAGCTGATTACTGGTGAGTGTGGGAGAGTCGGTCTTTTAAGAGATGATTCTAGAGAGGCTGACTAGATTCCAGTGGATGAACTTACTCTGAGGGACATCTGGGTACACGAACTTACTTGAGAGGCCTTAAAATATGACAGAAGGAATGAAATCCTTATGGGTGTCATGAGGAGGTTGCAGATGGAGGAGGGTGTATGAAGATGATTAGGATATTTCATACTGGGGCTGGAGAGATGGGTCAGCAGTTAAGAGCACTGGGTGCTCTTGGTAAGGCCCTTGCTTCAATTCCTAGCACCCTAATGAAATCAGGAACCAGGAAAGGTTGTCCACTACCCCCACGTCTTTTCAATACAGTGCTCGAAACCCAAGATAGAGACTTAAGACAAGAGATGGAAATTAAAGGTGTGTAATTTGAAAAAAAAAATAAAATTATTATTTTCAGGTGAGAAGTTTCACATAAGAGATTTTCCAAATTCTACAGAAATTCTCTAGAATTGATAAAAAAAATCAACATAATAATAGGGTTCAGAATCAACTTACAAAATTCATTAGGCTTTTTATTCAATAACAAGAAATCAGAGAAAAGGATAATGGAAGCACTGCAATTCACAACACTTTCAAAAAACACCTAAGAATAAGACTAACCAAAGATATTAAAAATTTCTAAAATGAATTCTTTAAACCTTTGAAGTCACCAGAAGACAATTGAGATATGAGAACTCATTAAAATAAAAATGTTCTATATTACAAAGGAAATCATCACTTGAATGAAGGAGAAATCAGGATTGGGAGAGAATCCTCACCAGCTATACATCCAAATTTCCCGAATATATGTAAAATTAAATAACAAAGAATTAAGAAAATGCTGGATTGATTTTTTTTAAAGGCTACAGGTCTGAAAAGAGAATTTTCAGAAGAAGATAAAATGACTAATGAATACTGTCAAAAGTATTCAGCATCCTTAGCAGTTAGGAAAATACAAATTAAAACTTAAGAATTTATCTTACTCCAGTGATAATGGCTAAGTTCGACAAACCAAATGACAACCAGCTTTTTTGCAAGGTGTGGGAATAGAGATCTCTCATTCACTGCTGGTAAGATTGCTGACTGGTGCAGGCACAGTGGAAATTACTGTAGAAAACTCCTAAATCTAAAAATAGATGTACCATATGATCCAACCATACCACTCCCTGGCATGTACCTAAAGCACTTGATATCCTACTATAGAGATACTTGCTCAGTCATTTTTATTGTTTTTTGCACAGTAGCTAGGAGATGACAACAACCTGAATGTCCCTAACTGATGAACAGATGATGAAAATGTGGTACAGTTACATAATGAAGTTCTATTTAGTGTTAAAGAGAAATGAAATCATGAAATTTGCAAGTAAATGAAAGAAACTAGAAAGTATTACACTAAGTGAGGCTACCCAGACTCAGGAAAACAAGGGATCGAAATTCCCTCTCATTTGTGGATCCTAGCTCCCAAATTTTGGTACAACCACAGAAGCCAGGCAAATGGAAAGGAACCAAAGAAGGGGAGAAACGAGTAGAAAACAGGCATTATCAGTGGGGAAAATGGGCAGTGACTTCAACTGGGGAGGTGGGAGTAAGGGTTCTACAGAATGGAGGAAATAAGATAATGATGTTTGGAGGGAGTAAAAGGAAATGTATTACTTCATAAGTCTACTGTATAATACACATAAAATATGTGTGAGTGCATGCATGTATTGAAGGCTATATAGCAATAATCATAATGCCAAAGTAAAGAAACATTGTTTCTAGATGTAGTCTGTCCAAGGGAACCCCAAAACAATACAAAATATTGGCACAGCCTTTGATTACTTCCCAGAACTTGAAGGTAAGCCCCTTTTGCTGAAGACAGAGTATACCTCTGAGGTAAGACTTGGACCTATTGAGCTAGAACTGAACTGGAAGCCTCCTCCCCAAAGACTAGCATTCATTTTATCTGAAGATGTTATTCAAGTTACCAACCGTGAAGCCCTATCAGTGTTCCTACCCAGCAGTAAAACCTATGAATCAAAGTGACTGACACAGGAAATTATCTGGGTTGATACAATAGTGGCACTTTTATCTTGCTGTTAATCAATAGCTGTTTAATTGGACTTAAAGCCTCCTAAATAGGAGATAAGTCCAACTTGGTCATGGTGGATGATTTTCTTGATGTGAGTCTGTATGCGATTTGCCAGAATCCTGTTTAGAATTTTGGCATCTGTGTTCATTAGGGAGATGGGTCTATAGTTCTCCTTTTTGGTTGTATCTTTCCCTGGTTTTGGTAGTAGCGTAATGCTTGCTTCATATAAGGAATCTGGGAGAAGTCCTCCATTTGTATCCTTCTAAACCATTTAAGTAGTTAAATGGTTGTAAGTCTTACGAAATATTTTTTATCGAATTCTGCCGTTGAATCAATTCCGCGGACTGGGCATTTTTTTGGTTGCGGGAGGCTACTTATAACATCTTCGATTTCTTCCTGTACTATTGGTCAAAATTTTAAACCCGGAAAAAAAAACAAAAAGGACAATTGAGGAAGGACATCAGAAAGATGGACAAACCTCCCATGCTCATGGGATTGGGAAAATTAACATAAAAAATGTCCATTCTAACCCAAACTAGCTTAGTGTACAGATTTTAATGCGATCCCAAATCAAACGAATCCCCAAGAGTTTCTTCACAGGCCTGGAAAAAAAAAATCCTCAATTTCATTTGGAAAAAAAACAAAAGACCCCGAAACCCCGAATAGCCAAGCCACCCTGAGTGGAAAAGAGCCAATCAGGGGGGTGGACTCTATACCAGACATCAAAACTATACTATGGGCTATGTATAACAGACAGCCTGGTACTGGCACAAAAACAGAACCAGTTGACCAATGGATAACAATGGACATCCAAACCTTGAGCTCATACAATTTAGCCCACCTCAATATTTGACAAGTGGGCCAAGAAGGACACAATGGAGAAGCAGGGGCAGCATCTTCAGCACGGTGGTGCTGGAAAAATGTGTACACCACTTGTAGAGAGATGAAATTAAACCCTCCTACCCTCTCACCTTGTACAAAGGTCAACTCCAGATGGACCAAAAGACACTCACACGTGAAACCCCAAACTTCTGAGAGGTGATAGCAGAGAAGCTTGGCAAGCCAGACTACAAGACATGGTGTAGGAAAAGATCTTCTCTACTTCCGACAGCAGCTGCACAAGAACATACGATAGACAATTGACAAATGGGACCCTCAATTTAAACTCAAACAGCTTCTGTAATCAAAGAAGCAATAAAGGAAGATGAGGGAGACCCACAGAGTGGGAGGAAACCTTCACCGCAAGTACATCTGACAAACGCATTATTTCCAGAGTATACAAGCTACTCAAACAACCACAACGAAGAAAAAGAAAACAATTGAATCATTCAAAAAAGATGGAGCAAAGACTCTGAATAGAGTACTTCACGAGGAGGAGGCGTTAGAGATGGCCGAGAAAACTCTTAAGAAGTGTCAACATCTCTATAATTAAGGAATAGCAAATTAAAAAACCCACTCTATGATATCACCTTACTCCAATAAGACGGCTAGGCTCAGGAACATACATGATACCGAGTGTGGAGAGGTTGGGGGAAAGGGGAAACTCATCCATTGTTTGGATAAAAAAAAAAATTTTTTTTTGTATTAGGTAATGTAAACTGTACAGCCACTATGGAAAGCATTAGTGGAAACCCTTAACGACTCAAAATGGAGCTTCCCATTTGACCCAGATCATACCACTCCTGGGTAATATAACCACAAGACACAAACTTACTTGCAAAGGATACGATACCGCACAGCTATGTTTATTGCAGTCTCTGTTCACAATAGCAAAAAGTGGAACCCAGCCCAGGTGCCCTTCACTGACGGAGTGGATAGAGAAAAATGTGGTACATGTATTACAATGGACTATCTATGCAGCAGTAAGAGGGACAACCTTAATCATGAAATTTGCAGGTAAATGGATTGAGCTGGAAGACATTATGTTAAGTGAAGTAACACATCCAAGAAGAACAAACAGACCCACAATTGGTGTTCCCTCATATGTGGGATGCTAGTACCAAAAACCCAGGAGATATAAAATTTCTATGGATGAGGGAGGCTGAGTGCATAGAAGAAGAACAACAGAAAGACTGCATCAGAAAATGGACTGAAATGGTGAATTTGAAAGGGGGGATGGGTGGGGGAGGGGCACGGGTGTATTTCGATTACAGGCATATTTAATTGACGTGAGCTCAGCAAGTACCCAGTTTCGCCTAGACACTGTCTACAGGACACATGGTGTTTTAGGACTTAGTAAAAGTAAAAAGTATGGCTGGAGAGATGGGGCCTCTGCGGTTTTTAAAAGCGCCGACGCTCTTACAGAGGACCCGGGCTCGATCCCCAGCAACCCATATGGTGGCCGAGAGCCGTGTGAAACTCCAATTCCAGGAGAAACTCCAGTTCCAGGGGAATCCGGACCCTCTTCTGCCCTCCGCGGACATTGCACGACACGGGTGCACAAACCTGCATGCAGACAGTACATTGATACACATACAGAAATAAAAAAAAAAAAAAAAAAAAAAAATAAAGTAAAACATATATTAAACAAAATTGGTTTACAGAATCTTATAAATATGGTAATGCATCTGAATTAATGGAGATATAATTCGCTGTTGCCCACATTTGCTTTACATAAGATCTGTAGAGCAAAAACTTTGGGATTGACACATACAAATGTTCTCTTAATTTTCTGTTTGTACAGTATCACCTTGTACATTCTCTTTAAGATGATTTAACGTAAAAATTTAAGTTTGCTTCCCAAGTTTAATCATATTCTAGTCACCCAAACAAAATGGGTGAATTTGATGAAATCTGTGCCTTGACTCACCCTTAGTATGTATAATACAACTGTCTTCTGGAGACTCATACGCTAAAAAAAAGGGGGGGGGATACAGAAAAGACATGAAACCTTTTCATCAAACCCCTTAATTCAAATCTTAAAACTTAACTATGGGAAAGATTTGTTTGTTCCAAACAGACAAACGTCACCAACTACGGCTGAGAAAGAAAAGTACAGGTTTGCATTGGTAGGATTGTAGTCCCAAAAAGAACAACGGAAAAGCGACCCGTCTGAACATTCAAAGGAACGAAAAGCCTCGATTGCCATAAACATCGAACCCCCCTGTGGATCCTACATGAAACAACTAGTTATAATGAGTCCTAATGAAACTTACCTTCTAGGTGCCACAAAGGTTCTGATATGAGAGACTTTTGCCTTCCCACCCATGAACAAGGAGAAATATGACAATGATGGTGGGTCGTCCCCAACTGTAAATTGGGAGACAACTATTGTAGAGGGAATCTCTTATAAAACCGGTTTTTTAAAACTGCTTTCTTTAATTGACTACTGACATGGGAACTGTGGAAGGAATTATCTCACGTTCAGAACCAAATATATACTAAAGTCCTGGGCTATGCACTCAGGCAAAAAATATATTAATACAGGAGCTCTGACATCAGCAATGGATTGTTTCTACCAGGTGGATGTTGTTCCAGGGGATCCAAGGCCCCACAAAAGGTAAGGGCTCCTTGCCTCTAAGTTGGGATACCTACGGAGGAGAGGCAATAAGACCCTGCTGCCAAAAGAACCTGACGTTAACATGGGGGGATGTATTGAGACCACACATTGCAAGTGTACAGATGGCCTCTGGATGCCAGAGAGTGTTACCAAAGGCCACTAAACCAATAAAGCAAATATGGGTCTCCCTGAGTCAAGCAAGGACTCCACCGTCAGCACCAGCTATACCTCACTGCCTGGAAATATGTGCAGCAGAGGCAGCCATGGCCTGTATATCCAAATCATAATTGGCTATTGGTCTCTCCCCTTGGAAAATACCCATGGCTGATGCCACAAGCTTACATCCTCTACAGGTTAGGAGATGTTATAAGCCACAGTAAGACCTGTCATATTTAACAGGGAGGGAAAATTGTAATTATGGATTAACCTAACCAAACATGTGTCTATGCTAAAGTAACCTACCATAAACTATTAGTGCTGCTTAAATACCTAATATCTAATTGCTTGTTCTTCATTAGTAGGATCTAAAGGTATTCCTGGACAAACTGTCAGCCCATGAAAGGAAATAGCCAGACAATTGACCAGGTCCAAGTCAAACAGCTCCGAGAGAGAGGGACTGTTTTACCTCTCATCCACCTGTGCCCCTTTTTCTAAGCCCAGGGAACAACTGCGGAAGAAGGGGGCGTGGTAGTAGTAGAATGTAGGCTCTGGATTGGGGTGAATGGTGATGTTGATGATGAAACTACGCAATGTAGTCTGGACACTCATTTATCAACTTGATTGAACAAACAACCTGTCACCCCCCCACTGGATGGTGGGGCTGTAGGTGTTTGGGGCACAAACAGCCTGCAGATAGATTTTGCATGAAGGATGCTTGTACTCATTGGATTATCATTTATAGCTAAAAATGAAAAAAAAAACAGAAGAAGATGCCGGACATTATGGCAGAAGCATGATCTGGGATGGGGTGGGGGTGGGGGGGGGGGTGGGGGGGAGGGAAAGGGAATAAGCCTTTAACATAATTGAAAAATATTGAAATGCCCACAAAGCTCAATAAAAACTAATTAAAAAAATAAATAAAAAAAAAAAAATAAAAAAAAAAGGAGATAAGTCATGAGTAGTACTGTGAACAAAGCCAAGTTAACATATTTACAGACATCATTCATTAAAGAAGCTTCTTTTTGCAACAAATAAAAACTTACAGAGTTCCACAATTGGTCACTGAGAATAAGGGACTGTGAAATGTCAAGCCCTAGGTGACACATCCACAGTGCAACATCAACACCCAAGACTCAGAGAATGCCGAGGATGGAAAGAACGTTGTAAAGCCAGAGGGACAAGACACCTGTTGCTATTTAATGCACTCTGCACATAATAGGGAAGTTAGGTCAATGAAAGAGTCACGGTGTGGTAGTCTAACAGGATCTGCATAATTAAAAAGCAAGTTGATATGCCAATGTGGCTGGAGAAAATTTCATGGGTCCTACCTCAAGATGAGGAGACTACGGAAGCAATGGGTGCTGAGGGAGAGAGAATCAGTTTTCTGAAGGGATAAGATGTTATCTAATCCTAAACCGGGCGTGGTGGGACACGCCTTTAATCTAGCACTTGGGAGGAGAGGCAGGAGGCGGATTCTTTTGTGAGGAGTCAATGGCCAGCCTGGTCTAATAGGTTCGGCCAGCTGGGACTTACGGGAGACCCTGTTTTGAAGAGACCAAAAAAAAAAAAAAAAACACAAAAAAAAAACGATGTTTATCTATATCAAGTAAGCAGCCCTCATGGACATAGGGAAAATCTAAGCAACACATTAAGTGATTATGTCAATATGTATTAATTTTTATATATATTTAAATTTTTTTTTTTTTTTTTTTTTTTTTTTTTTTTTTTTTTTTTTTTTTTTTTTTTTTTTTTTTTTTTTTTTTTTTATATATATATATATATAACAATGATAATCAAAGAAGAGGAAAAGAAATTCAGAGGAATGATGGGAGGGTTTAAAATAATGCAAATAATCTTTCATTTATGAATTTCTCAAAAATGTAATAAATGTTTAAAAATGAAGAACCTCATGTTTTTAAATGATAATATACCTCCTTCATTGCTTTATATGTCACATTGATGTGAGATATTTCATTGTTATTTTGTGTTAATATATTTGTATACTCAAAGCACATATAATATTTTCTAGTCAGGGAAGGCCGTGAGGAAAAGATGAAATCTCAGGAGACCCAAGGGGAAGCATCATATATAGAATGTAGAATAAAGACATATGTTTATGCATTTATTCCTCAATATGTAAGAAATTATAAAATGTAGGGTTAGAGGTCACATTGCCTATTTGAGAAAGTGCAAGGGGATAACATGGATCATTATCTAATAAAAATGAATAATAGTAGATAAATTTTTTAGAGATACACGATAATACATTGGAAGAGGGTAATTTTCTATCTTCTTTCTCTTGAAACAGGATATCTCGCTGATTTGTATCTGTCTGCAGAGGGTATGATAACTGACCAGAAATGTCTAAGTATTCATTTCTTTTCTCCACAGGTACTGAGACCGGCATTTTAAAATGCATTCTGGGGGGCTGGAGAGATAGCCTAGCGGTTGAGAGCGCCGACTTCTCTTGCAGAGGACCCGGGTTCAATCCCCAGCACCCACATGGCGGCTGAGAACTGTCTGTAACTCCAGTTCCAGGAGAACTCCAGTTCCAGGGGAATCCGAGACCCTCTTCTGACCTCCGTGGCATTGCACGTCACGGTTGCACAAACCTACATGCAGGCAGTAAGTACATTCATACACATACAAAAAATAAAAATAAATAAATGAAAATGCAAAAAAAAATTAAATGTGTTCTGGGCATTAAACTCAGGGCCCCATATTACAAGAATGCATATTCTTAAAGTACAATTCTCTCTTATGTGCACATCAGCAAGTCACTTTATTATTTCATTTATAAAAGTTTTAATGTGGGGGGCTGGAGAGATGGCCTAGTGGTTAAGAGCGCCGACCGCTCTTATTGAGGACCTGGGTTCGATCCCCAGCACCCACATGGCGGCTGAGAACCGTCTGAAGCTCCAATTCCAGGAGAACTCCAGTTCCAGGGGAATCCGAAACCCTCTTCTGACCTCCGCGGCGTTGCACGACACGGGTGCACAGACTTGCATGCAGACATTACATTCATACACATACAAAAATAAATAAAATTATTAAAAAAAATAAAAAAATAGTTTTAATGTGGGCAATTATCACTTTACATTGACTTTCCTTTCTAGTTCACTCAACTGAGAGACATTAGCATCACTCTTTGCAAACATTTTTGCTTCAGGTTTATTTCTTCTCATAGGTCAGATAAGAAGTTACTGATAAATTCTCTCCATTAAAATTTGACTTAGATTTCTTTCATCAAATTTAAAAGCTTAATTCCGTCTTGTTTTTCAAAACCTTTTTAAATTATTTAAGAAAATATGTAACTAAAATTTGACAAATGAATTGAACAATTGGTAATAAAGCTCCATGTTTCTAGGACATTTCCTTGATTGTTGAGTGATGTGGATGGTTACAAGCTCATGTGGTAAAGCATTTGAATTTTAGAATTTGAGATTTCTTAAATAACTGATTTTTTGTGAGCCTTACAAAAATAATGGTCCTTATGTCATTAAAGATGACATCCCTGTACATACTTCACTCAAGACTTTAAGGCAATATTTTCATTGATCATGATGTAAAACTTGCAATTTACCACTTATCCTTGACAAGTCTATGAATTATTGCAATTCAGGGATACAATTAGTGATCTTTTCTGAGAACATTCTAAATTAAAATTTATGTTTTCTTTACATTTTTATAAAATTCATCATTCTAAAACATGTATTACTACGGCAACTCCTTCAAAAATAATTATTGTTCCTACACTGAATATTCCATTCCATTTAAAAATTATTTGCAATTCACTCTAAAATGTTCCTTACTTTGGGTATATTGAAGGCTTTGTCTTCAATGCAGCAGTATTCAGAAGTGTAATCTTTAAGATGTGAGTGGATTATAAAGACTCTTGCCTCATAAGTCACTGAATCCATTGATGGATGATTATTGAGTGGTTTAGCCTTACTCCTTACTCTATTTCTCCTGCACTCCTTCCTGCACACCATGCTGTGTGAACATTTTTTTTTATTTTACTTGTGCTTTCTGAGCCTTAAAGATTTGTCTCACCATAGGGCCAAAAACAATGACATTAAGAGATCCTCGATTGGAATCTCTGAAAGAGTTAAAGTGAACCTTTTCTTCATTGACATTGTTCTGAGATATGTTTGTCACAGATGCTGAAAACTAACACATTGGTGGAACATCTCTTAGCAAAGAAAAATATGTTATGTTTCCTACCCACAGCACACCTGTTCTAGTTTGCCTTCAACCACTATAACAAAACACTCTGATCAATACCATCTTGGGAAGGAAATGGTTTATTTGGTTTAAACCTCTTGGGTCACAGACCATCACGTAGGGAATCCAAGGTAGGAACTCAGGGCAGGAACCTGGAGGCAAGAGCTGAAGCACACAGCATGGAGGAAGGCTGCTTATGGGCTTGTTCCATTGGTACATGTTCAGCCTGCTCTCTTATACAATACACAACAACCTACATCACCATAGACAAGTCCAGTGGAAGAAATCCCCCAATGAATCCCCCTTTACCTTGGTGTGGTAAGTTGACAGCTAAAGCTATCCATCAACACCCAATGTGCACAAATTTCTTACATCTATTTTCAGTCTTACAGCCACCTAATGCTGATGCTCATGAATGTATGGAATTATTTTAAGGTCATAGAAAATGCTTAAAACAACTACTGTCATTAGGAAAATTCAGACAGCAGTTGTCATGACTTTACATAAAGCAATTAGCCTGAATAAAAGGAAGAATAATTAAACAAAGGAGACTATGAGTTTACTGGAAATTTACAAAAGATGATTATTGAGGAACAAAATGTGCCTTGATAAAAATATATGTTGAGATAACATCAGATCTTGAGAATAAGATGCTTGAGAAAGTCTAATTAAAATAGTATGGATGAGATATTTAATGTGTTTCTAAAAATTGGAATTTAAAACGAAGAGTAGAATAAAATATAAAGAGAAAATAAGAAGCAAAGCATAAAAACATATCTATCACATAGGAAAATTACTAATTGTGAAACATTCAAAGTATTTAGTACTTGGTATCATAGTTGTAAAACAAAACCAGATAATAATTGTAAACAAAACAAAAATAGAAAGCAATAGAAGACAAAACATTACTGTTTCAAAGACTAATAATTTTGGAATATTCAAATATTAAGTAATAGATGCTATAATTATGAATCCAATGTCAGATTGTATTTGTAAACAAAATAAACTGCATGTGAAATTGATTGGATTTTTCTTTTTTGAAAAATGCATTCTTGGATTCCCTTGCACCCCGGCCCCTTCTATCTTTGGGCCCACGTCTGTTCCTTTTCTTTCTCCTCATGTCACTGTAATAGCTTCCTAACCCAAACTAGCTTAATCCTCTAGGGCAATTTGTTAGACCTTCCACAGATTGTCCTACATCTTCCCCTGGACTCCTGATCTGCCAGCCACAGACCCAGCTAGTACCCAGGCAAGTCTGACCCTGCCCACAGCTTCTTGATCAGCAGAGCATCTCCACATTTCCCTGCACTGGGTCCCCTTCCATCCTTGGGCCAAGGCCGACTCCTCCTCTTTCCACCCCAGATGTCTGGACTATCTTATTCCACACCTGCCCACTGTGTACTGCCCATGCATTCAGACCAGCTCAGTTCTCCAAGGTAGACTCTCCACACTCTGTTGCCACCCCTACATTGTCCCTGGACCCCTGATCTGCCTGCTACAGACTCACCTTCTACCTTGACCTGCCTATTACCCAGACTAGCCTACTGCGAGAATCAGAAGCATACACCAACTAACTTTCCATACCTGAGCAAAAATAATCAAGCTACAGCAACAATAGTAACAGAACCAAACTTTAACTACAAAAAGGCAAAATAGTATTTTCTCTCTGAGACACAACCAATGCACCTAGAAGTCCACAACTGGCTAAGTTTTAGAGAACAAGTGCCTACAGAATGTGTGGCACTGGATTGAAGTCCTATATTAAACTCACCCACTCATAACTCAGGGATCACTGTGGAAGAAGAGGAAGAAAGATTGTAAAAGCCAGGGTTGGTGCATGAAAATAAGGAACCAAAGCTTTCAAGACACTAAGAACTTCCTCATGTGAACTTGCCACAATAATGACAGCATTCATAACATCCATGCCAACTCAATCAGATAAAACAGCGTAGAATGGACGGAAATGGGCAGCAGTCCCCAACTTTATCCAAAAACTATTAGCAGCTGATTACTGCTCTGTGAGGGAAAACTCTTTAAGGGAGTTAAGACAGTGAGCTAGAGGGTGTAAAGAACTCATGGATATGCAGTTATTCTTGCTCTTATGTTTTGTGGAGGCTCATCTAGAATTGACCCAGGCCCAAGATAGAAGACTTGATTATAGCCTAGCAAACACCAGAAAAGAATCCTCCACTGAAGGAAGAAATGATCCCAATATATTAGCTATGTGAAAAATTATCTAATCAGGGCCCAACAAGAAAATGAGACTGAAAACTACAGAGAAACAAATATTTCTAATATAGAGAAAACACATAGTTCTGATAGTCACTACTGTATTTTGGCAGATCCCTTAACCCCTACGACTTAACACTGTCTTTCACCTACAACCTAAACACAAATAATTACAGAACATTTTATAATATCTTGCTATACTTGAATTACTGAAAGTAATTTCCAGTGATGAGCTGGGAATGCTGTCTTCTGGGCAGCGTATAGCTGACTGGTGTATACAATGAGCTCACAGCAGCCGTGGTTATCTATGTCTGCCTATACAAGACTGGGCCAATCAACACTCAGATGAGAGAGGTACCAACAGGGCTCTACCCCTCCAAGCTGAACCATTGGCTACTGATGAATTCTGAGAGAAAGAGAGCCATTTTCATTGGTTTGTACGCATTGGCAAGCTCACCAGGCTCCAAAAGTGTTTACAAGCACATGGTCCCAGAGATGATCTTGGCTAAACTCATTATGTCTCAGTAAAAAAAAAAAATATCATGTCTGGGAAAGGGACTGAAGGCAGAATTGTGCATAAAACATGGGAAGGAGATTAAAGAGGATTATAATAATGCATATTATACATGTATGAAATTGTCAAGGAATAAAATAGGTAATGTTTTTAATATTTATTATTTTTGTTTTATTGTATTAGTGAATTGCCTGCATGTATATATGTGCACCTTTGTCATGCAATGCCCTGGCAGTCAGAAGAAAGTGTCTCTTCCCAGGAAGTTGATTGTTAACCTCCTGTAAGTGATGGGAATTGAACCTGGGTCCTATGGAAGAGCAGCCAGTGCGCTTAACCACTGAGCCAACTCTCTAATCTCAATAATTTTTTTATGAAAAGGGGTTTCCATGAAAATAAAAAAAACTTCTGACAGCATAATTTTTTTTAATTTTATTTATTATTTTGTATACGTATGAATGTACCATCTGCATGTAGGTTTGTGCACCCATGTCATGCTGTGGAGGTCAGAAGAGGGTGTCAGGTTCCCCTGGAACTGGAGTTAAAGACGGTTTTCAGTTGACATATAGGTGCTGGGGATCGAACCAGGGTCCTCTGCAAGAGCAGTTGGTACTCTTAAAGGCTAGGCCATCTCTCCAGCCCCATACAGCATAAATTCTTGATGTACATTCTTAGACTTCATAAAATTTGTCAGAAAATGTAAAAACAGCATAAAGATAGCAATAATATTTCACAGTGGACCTGTAATGTCTAGCTTCTAAATTTCATGAGACTACTCTTCAGAGAATCAGCGAATGCCACTTGGTGTTGTAAAGGTTGAAAAGCAGAAATCTTTGTATACAAAAAGTTAAGTGTCAAGCTGATAAAAAAAATGAGGCTGTTTTGATTTCTTACTTCCTTACAAATGCCTGAATTCGGCTTTTATGTATAAATAAAATGCCTTTCTAATATTTACACTTGGAAAACTTCATATAGAGACATTTAAGTATGAGCTTAAGAATGGGGTTTTCTTTTCTTTTGTCACCCTTACATTTTCAAAGTGATACCAGTCCACCTCTTTCACATAGCAGAGTTCATTAAAGCCCACAATCTGCCTCAGCAAAGGTCTTCTGTAAAGGTTTCTTTGCATTTCCCCTTTGATTTCACATTTTTAATTGGTTTAACCAAAAAGAACATAATCTCTACCTGTTACCAGGAAGACATCCAAGTTTCATATTAGCTTTCTTATCTCTAGTGACTATCTGTAGCAACACAGAATACTAACGAATGAAATCTAAGGACCTCTGTGGCTAGAAAGAATGGAAAGAAAATCCTTATTTTCAGAAAGTTTTAACAGTGGACCACATGGCTCCATGCAATTTTCTCTGGTTTGGTCTCAAACATATTGTTAGAAGATTTCCAATGAGTTGAGTTCTTTTTTGTGAAGGTGTTATATTGCCAAGCTGTTAGAGTAATGCAGCTGGGTCTAAAAGTTTTGGCTTTTTAGATAAAGCTGAACAGTGTCCATAGATTTTTCTGAGCCACTTCCAAAGTACAGTAGCAGCTGCTGTGTTTATGTACAATACCACTGTGAAAGTGGCAATTAAACTACAAAAATCTAGATACGTATTTGGGGAGCAGCAGGCAGTCAGCACAAAACTGGCATCGAGCTAAAACAGAAAAGATTTCTACTTTTGAAAAAGAAGACTAGCTAACAAGCCCGTGTCAGTGTGTATATGAAATGAAGAGCAAAACCAAGAGTATCTGACAGTACAGGACAAGAAACTGTGGAATAAAATAGAATTTCTTTATTTTTATAATTTCTATAAATGACTTGGAAAAGTAATTAAATGGGCCATGAATTCTGATGCATCATAGAAACCATTCATATTTATGATTCAGTGTATATGATAACATGTTATTCCTGTCTCAATGTGTGCAAGAATTCATATTAATCTAATAACAAGCAAATGATTTAGAAATTTTTTTTTCCTTTTGACCTTTGTGCATATGGATAAGGATGTCAAGTAGTTCTGAGGAAAACAAAAGGCAATTATAGATACAGTTATTGTTCCGAGTGAGTAGTTCCTGACTTTGAACTTCTAAATACAATGAAATTTGTCCCAAAAAGTAGAAGCTATAAATCCAGTGGTCAACAATATTCAGGATCTGTCATTAAACACAAAGGGGACATTTCATTCATGATAGATTACCTCCTGGGATATTAGTAGGAATAAATACATGTCAAAGGAACCTATTAACCTTAATTAATATAGTGCCAAATGCTATTTTTCCTTTACATTGATAAATGAAACTTTTCAGCCCTTACCCATCATATTTATGAGAAATCATTTTATTTTTACCATTTAATGGTTTGTGAAAGGTATGAATTGTACTTATAGTTTCCTCTGTATTTCTTCTGTCATGTAAAGAATGAGGTCTTAAATATAAAGCTTAAAATTGTGGATTTATATAAACAATGTGGTTTATTTTTAGTATTTTAAAGCCACCAGGATTACAGTCATTCCTTTTTCTGTATCCCTTCTTTGTTCTGACATTACCTAACATCGCTAAATCTTCTGTGTCTTATAGCAGCACAGATAATAGAGTAAAATACTTTCAAAAGATTCAAGAAGACTGGACATTTGATCTTATCAAAATGACACAGTTTTCAAATCTAGTAGAATAAATTAAGACAGGTAATTTATATTATTTTTAATATTTTTATTGATTTTTGAGAATTTCAAACTATGTATATTGATCATATTCAAAGCACCATCCCCCACCTTGCTATTGCCCACCATCTACAGACTACATACCCTTTATTATTTTTCTTTTATTTTAAAGGGAAATAAAGTCTAATTTTTGTTCTTAGTATATGGCAAAACCCAGTAGATTGTTCAAACTACCAGACATCATACCCTTAGAGAAAACTGACTCTTTTTTCCAGAAGCTATCAATTGCCAATAGAACTACAGTTAGTGGCAAGGTTTCTTGCCAACGTCTGCCCTCCATACTGAGATGTACATGTCTGGTTTGTACTTTCACAGGTCTTGTGCATGCTGTCACAGCACTGTGGATTCATGTGTACAACTGCCCTGTTTTGTCTCCTATTTGTTTACCACCTCTGGCTCTTACAATCACTCTGCTTCTTCTGCAGTGATCTCTGTGACTTGGGAAGAAGGGATAATATAGCTGTCCCATTTAGGGCTCTACACTCTGCAGACTCTTATACTATGTTGACCAATTGTAGGTCTCTATGTTATTTGCTATCTGCTGCAGCTTCTTTATGAGAGTTAACAGATTCATTCATCTATGGGTATAAAAACAAGTAATTAAGAGTTGGTATAATATTATACTGTAATAGTACAATTTAGCAGAATAGTAAGAATACTTTCTCCCTCGTGGTATAAGACTTGTCAAGCCACAAGTTCTTGACCCCCAATAACAGTGCCAGATGTGAACTCTATCTTGTAATAAGGGCCTTAAATACAGTCAGAATGTAGTTAGTTGCTCTTTAACATTCTTGCTAATGTACACATTGGCATATCTTTCTAGGGCAGTTATCATTTTCATTCACATGGTTCACAGCTGGTTAAGGGTTGTGATTACTTTCCTTTTCTGGTAGCATATATAAAACCTCCAGCAATATGAAACTGAGAAGGCGGAGAAGATACTTCAAGGTCAGTTCCAGTTTGATATTTCGTTGGCTCTTTATGATTCACTTATGTAACATCTTAAATGATAGGGTCTTGCTATCAAGTTCTAATGGATAACCAAGAGCAATGACAGCAGCAAATATTCTTTGAGGGTCTATGGTACCTCCTGATCAATAACAACAAAAGAGGAGTCCATTCCTGGCATTTCTTTATTGTCTAATTTGTCACCCTGGTATGGTTATTGAACATCCATTCTAGATTAATTCCATCATCTTAAACCCTTTTTTCCCCTTCTTTTTATTGAAGTTTTGCACATTTCATACATTTCTCAATCAAATTTAGACCCATTCCCCTTTTCTTGCCCCCCACCCTGCTAATGCATTTTGCCATACATGTCTTTCATCTTCTTCTCAGTCTTTTTAAAATTTTTTGGTGCAGAAGTTTACTGTTTGAGGCAGAAATGTACCGCTTCAGTCAGTTCTTTGACCCAGTTGTTTTGTTGTTGTTGTTCCTTCCAATTTGTATCACTCTAAACTATGCATATATACATGCCACACATATACCAAAATTATGAGGTCTGAAAATAACTACACGTTAATTCTAAAATATGTTTAGGGATTTATGTTTTGACAGTAGAGTTGTATGCAACTAATGAAAAATATTACTTTATATTCCTATATTACATAACAAGTTGATGAATAACTTCAGGTATTATATTTACTAAAAAAAAAAAGAAAGAAAAAAGGAATTATTAGGTTTACCTTACAAATAGAGATTTGGACTAGGATCCACAAATGAGTAACACCATACATCATTTGTTTTTCTGGGACCTTGTTACTTCACTTAGCATAATGTCTTCTAGTTCCATCCATTAACCTGCAAAGTTCATGATGTCTTCTTTCTTTACCACTACATAAAATTCTATTGTGTAGATTTACCGCATTTTCTTTATCCACAGCTCAGTTGAGGGACATATGGGTTGTATCCAGCTCTTTGCTATTGTGAAGAGAGCTACACATAGATGTAAACACATTTTTTTTGTCTTTTTGAGACAGGGTCTCCCTATAGCCTCAGCTGGCCTGGAACTCACTCTGTAGACCAGGATGGCCTATAACTCAGAGATCTGCCTGCCTCTGCCTCCTGAGTGCTAGGATTAAAGGCGTGCTCCACCACACCTGGCCTAAAGACAGTTCTTAGTCACCATGTGGATGCTGGGAATCGAACCTCTGAAAGAGCAGTCTGTGCTCTTAACTGCTGAGTCATCTCTCGAGTCTGGCAAACACTTCTTATAAAAATGTTCATGCATATTTTTTAAAGCTTCTAATGTAATAGGTTTATATGAGTTTTTCTAAATTCCTTTACTGTTATTCCCTCCCCTCCATGCACTGCTGCTTCTACCCTCCCATTTTGCATCAAATCTAACTCTTTCTTTTCCAGTATTCCCTATATAATCTTTATTGAACTTATTCTATTTTTCCTCTTATAAAGCCCCTCCACAATGTCCCCTTACTAGCCTTTGAACTTCTATGGATTATCCATTTGAAACACACAAAGCTAACATTCATTTATGAGAAAGAACAGTTCACATTTGTGTTTCTGAGTCAAGGTTACTTCAGTCAGGACGATTGTGTCCAGTTCCACCCATTTACCTGTGAATTTTATTTTTCATAACAGCAGAGTTATATTCCATTGTAGAAATGGAATTTATACAATGTATAAATTGTATAAATACTTCAGTGTCCATTCTTCTCATGAGGAACATTAGACTCTATATTTCTTCACTATTGTGACTACAGCAGCAATGATCATTGATGATCAGGTATCTTTGTAGTAAGATATGTCCTTTGGGTCTATGGATAAGAATGATGTGGGTACATCATATAATAGACTTATCCCTAGCTTTTAAAGAAATATCCATGCTGATTTCCATCACGGCCACACCAGTCCCACCAGCAGTGAATAAGAGATCCTCTCTTCTTCATCCTTGACAACATTTGTCATTGTTTTTGCATATTAGCCATTCTGACTATAGTAAGATGAAATTTCAAAGTAGTGTTAATTTGCAATTTTCTCATACCTAACAATGTGAAATTTGAAGAAAGAAAGATTCTTGACTTAATAGGCTTTAGCATTATGACAGAATGCATGAAATCATGTGAAGTGGGGGGCTACAGGTATGGGGTACAGATAGGAGAGGGGTGTCTAAATGTGTTTAAAATGTATTGATTCAACAACCGTATGTGGTGGCACATGCCTTTAATCCCAGGACTCAGGAGGCCGAGGCAGATAGATCTTTGTGAATTCCAGGCCAGGCTGGTCTACATAGTGAGTTCCAGGACAGTTGGAGCTACAGGGAGACCCTGTCTTAAAAAGAACAACAACAACAACAACAACAAAGTATTCATTCAAATGCACTAAAATTCAATAAAATATATTATGTAAAAAGAATATCTAGGATCTCATACGCTTATGATAGCTGTCCATAAGCTGGAGTGTTGCTCATTGACACCTCTGACAATTCTTTATTTTAATGTGATTAATTTCAAGTTTAAAGTGATAACAACATAACTATTTCTCCAACTGTGTGGATCTAGACAGAATGATTTGACTTTAAAGATAGAAACCTTTGGAGGACAACCATTTTGTTTATCATCCATCTTGTCTGATTTTATAACATACTGACCTGTGAGACAGGAGAGCAAATGATAGATGAAAGAAAAATTTTCCTACATTCAGTAATTCATTCTAGCTTTTCTGACAATTTCACTTGGGAAAGACCAGGAAGAACATGTTAAGAGAACTTGGTGAAACTGGACCATCAGAGTCTATATCATCTTGATTATTTTCTCAGTGTATAAATCCTCGGAATAATATTTTTTTAATTTTCTATTAACATTTCATTTTTGTTTATGTTTCATCCTTTGAGAAATCTTTGCATAGTTCCAGGTTGATATTTTAATTTAGTTGTTTGGTTTTATGTTTAGTTTTTTGAAGTCTTTACATTTTCTAACTCTCTGTGAGATGTATATCTAATATTTTTCCCATTCTGTACATTGTCTTTTCATTAGAACTATGGTGCCTTTTTATGTACAGATGCTATTTATATTCATGAGATCCCATTTGTCAGTTGTTGGTATTGATGCCTGTAGTATGGATGCCTGTCTAGAAAGTCCTTTCTTTTCCAACATATTCTCTACTTTCTCCACTATCACTTATGGAGTATCAAGTATTAAGCTGAAGTTGTTGATCCACTTGGAGTTGAGTTTTATGTATGATGAATGATGAGGATCTAGTTTCATTTTTCCTACATGCAGTTATCCAGTTGGACAAGCATTACTCAGCATGTTGTCTTTTTTACAATGGGAAAATTTGGGCTCCTTTTTTCAAAATCAGGTGTCTCAGTTATCTTCTATTTATCACTGTGCTATTTTTTTTGCCAGTACCAAGCTGTTTTATTAAGAATCTGAAGCATAATTTTAAATCAATGATAATAATGCCACCAGGTCTTCATGATTGCTTCAATTATCTTAGATTTTTTTTGTGTGTGATTCCATATGAAACTTAAGATTTCATTATTCATTTCTGTGAAAAAATTATGTTAGCATTCTAATGGGGCTTGATTTGAATCAGTGGATTGCTTCTGGTAAGATGGTCATTTTCACTTAATCCTACCAATCCACAAGTATTGGAATTTTTCTGTTATTTGTTTAATTCCCTTTTTCAGGAACTTAAAGTTTTTATTATACAAGTCTTTCATTTCCTCAGTTAGACTTATGTCAAGACATTTATATTGTTGAGGTTATTATTAATTGAATCATTTCCTTGATTTCATTCACAGTGTTTTGTGTTGGTATATAGGAAGAATACTAATAAATTTGCAGGTCATTTGTAGGAACAGTTAATTTGCTGCATGTGTTTATCAGCTCTAGCAGTTTTCTGATGGAGTCTAGTGTCTTTTACAGAAAATATATATATATATATATATACATATATATATATATTCTGAAAAGAAGAACATTTTGACGTCTTCCTTTGTAGTTTGCATCTCTTTTATCTCCTTCACTTGTCTTATTGTTCTAGCTAAAAGAAAGTGCTATAAGGACTGTTGTCTGAATACTACAAAGCTATTTCTAATCTACCAGTAAAATTTGGGGTAAAATTGTCAATTTTCTGACATACAGTAAGTGATAAAAAACGGTTGGAAAAAATAACATCATCTTTGGTCCAACAGGACATGGAAGTGAACAGTTCAGAAGAAAAATAATTAATCTCTATGTAGGAAAGTTTTTATAATGATTTCATAAGTTCATGAGCTTTCAAATTTAGATTGTGTCCATTTGTCCTGTAGCTGAATTTATATTTTAAGAAAATTTGAACAGCCCAAGAATGGGAGTCTTTTGGATAAGGTAATTGTGTTTCAAATTCCAGCCTTGAGAGACCCTGAAGCAGTAAAGCAATAAAATGCAAGACATTTGAAGCTATGTGTAAGAAGTAATGTTCAGATCTGTTCGAATTAATCTGAAATCATTACATAGACTGTCGTGAAGGGGAGCATTACATAAGAAATAGGCCATTTTTATAACACATGTGCTTTGATTACAATATTCATTGGACTGCGAAAATGTAAATGCCACTGACATCCACTGAAGAATTTCCTCACTTCTTCCAGGAGAGGGAAAAGAGCTGGATTTCCCCTGAGCTTCTGCTGAAGCCACCATACTACAATGCCTTTCGCTGATGCTATTATTTGGGGTTGACCATTATTTACAGAAGTTGATCAGTGTCCTAACTCTCTAAGAACTCATTTTGTTTTTGAAATAGAGCTTTTGTCCAAAAACACTCTGGGAGGGTAGGAGAAAATCTCCTGTTAGAGAAACAGTGAAGCCCATACCTGCCTTGAAGTCTCCACTGATGCTATAGGAACGTTCCTGATTACCTGCATAAGGGTGGAGAAACCAGATTTTGCAGTCTGTGCTGTAACATCACTTGTGTGGTGGAAGGTGATGTTTGTGTCACCTTAACATTCTGGATGTGTGGAAGAACATGACATTGTCTGAGACTTTGCTGTCTGTATCTGAGTGTGATCTCAAGATTGCTTGTAACCATAATCATTTTCCTGTTATGAAGCCAGATTTGAGGAATGTTGGCTAATTATTTTCTATGATTTGGCTTCCTCCCACTTCCATGGAACTAATGAGGGATAGCAAGATTTTGTCTGAGTCAATATTAATTATATCCACTGATGAGTTTCTCCTCCTCTCTATCCCATTGCACCTTGATTGCTGAGGTCCCTTAGCTTGTCTGCCTTCCAATAACCACTTTCTGAGATTTCTTTTAAAAATTATTTTTTATTTTTAAGTTACCTGTGTATGTGTGTATTGCCTGCATGTATGTAAGTGCACCCTTGCTGTGGAAAGACCTTGGAGATAAAAAAAAAAGATGTCAATTTCCCCTGGAAGTGAAGTTACAGACCATTGTTAGCCACCATGTGGGTCCTGGGAATCAAACCCAGGTCCTGTTCAAGAGCAGCCAGTCTTCTTAACCAATGTGTCATCATGTAAGTTCTAAATACAAGTTTAAAAGAGTTATTATATATATATATAATATATATATAATATAATATATATTATTAATTATATAATATTATATATAATATAATATAATATAATTATATATATTAATAATATATATAATAATATATATAATATATATATTAATAATATATGAATATAATATATATATATATAATATATATATATCTATATACTATATAAAAATTACTGAATCAGAGTATTTAGCTCAGGAAAAGCTGTAATTAAATAATTTACTTTACAAATGAAGCACTTCAAGTTTGGAAATATCAAGTGGATACTTCAAAGGATCACATAGATAGGGATAAAACTTTTATTAATCCTAAAGCCCAGTGTAGACTTTCTGACTACTGAAGCTCTTTTACAATACCAACTCTAAGTAAAACATCAGTTGAAATGCTTCCTACTATGATATAAATTTGTCATGTATGTATATTATTAGATATATTCAATTTTTAAAATTATTGCAGAGTAATCTTAATAACTTACTTTATTTTACATCATATTTTTGGCCATTTTTGAGAAAGAGTCTCCCCCAGCCCAAGCTTTTGTAACTCATTATGTAGACAAGGCTAGCTTGGATATCACTACCTCTATTTTCTGAGTGCGGAGGATAAAGAATGTGCCCACCAAAACTCTCCTCCTCCTCCTCCTCCTTCTCCTCCTTCTCTTTCCTCCTCCTACTCCTCCTTCTCTCCTCCTCTCCTTTTCCTCCTCCTCCTCCTCCTCCTCCCCTCCTCCTTCTCCTCCTCCTTCTTCTTCTTCTTCTTCTTCTTCTTCTTCTTCTTCTTCTTCTTCCTTTGTTCTTTTTGAGACATGGTCTCCCTTTTAGTCCCAGCTGACCTAGAACTAGTTCTGTAGACCAAGACCTTCTTATATTTCCTCTGATTTTAATTTTAACTCTTTTTGTCATCATAAGAGGGGTAAACCTGGATGTCGAAAATGGACATTTATGTAACCATATATTTAGTTCAGTGCTTTTAATGGATTTTTGCATATTTCATACAAAAGATCTTAATCATCTTTCGACTTCCTCCTCCACCCTCACCCTCCCATGGCACCTCCCCACCCTGCCAGATTTCATGCATTTTGTCATTTAAATTAAGGCCTATGTAGTCAAATTCCTGTTACCAAATGTCCCTCAAAGCAAGGTCATCCATGGATTCTTCATCTTCATTCCCTGCTACCATTTCCTGTTGTCTTCTTGCCTGAATTCCCACAATAATGGACAGTGATATGAAAGTGTAAGCCAAATAAAGCCATAAAGTGTTTTATCATAGCAATAGAGAATTGAAGAAAAACAATCTCTTTGTTTCTGCATATCTTAGATCAACTGAGAGTGTGTTATAACTTGCAGAATAAAGGTAAAGCAGACACATGTTGAATGGAAAAATTCATATGATATCCTTTCTAAATGGGTGTGCTGCTCAGAAACATTAATTTTGAAAGCTTCCTTCTCCTATGGAAAGAGGTATTGATGATGTCTACTCAAATCAAATGCAAATTTGTGACCCTGGAGTGCCTGAAGGCAAGCGCATGCTCACAGGTGGTTAATGGGTTGTGATATGCTGGCACCTGTATATCAACATGTGTGTAATGAGCTTGTGGATTGCTCCTATAAGATAGGATATATCTTTTGTTTGTAACATCCATTGTTGCTTTTGAAAATTCTGATGAAGATTTACTAAATCTGAACATTTGTGTATCATTTTTATTGGAAGATTGTTTTTTAAAGCCTTAATTTTTCTGTATTTGTAATATACATTCAGAAATGGATTTAAAATACTTCTTATGATTCCCTAACATATTGTTGCATAGGCTTATCTGTTAACTAACTCTAGAATACCCTGGGTTTATTTATTTGGAATAATGTCTCCTCTAGTTTTTTTTTTTTTTTTTTTAATCTATCCTCTGGCATTCTTTGTAATAATTCTTATATTTTTCTACATATCTTTTCATTTTGGTCCTCCCCTCTATCATACCTTACAAACTAAAATTTAAAGACATAATGTATGTTAGAGTCTGGAGGGTCCCTCTCAGATTGTTGTAAAGTGGCAGCAGAGAGACCACTCACCTAACCACTAAGCACATGGAGTTTTATAGGAAGGTTTAATTTAATTACAATGCTGGGCCAACACTCAGCTCAGGAGGAGTGTGGCCACAAGGTGCTGGTTACAGGGTAATTTATAAGTACAACAGCCAATCAGAGTTTAGTATCACAATTAAAGTTACCAATCAAGGAGAAACACACAAAGCAAGCAAACCAATGGTTCCTAGAATGGCTAAGGAAAAATGGCTTAATGGTATCAAAAACACTGTCCCTGAATTTTTACAATCCTCCACTTCAATAATGTTTCTGCTGTCCACTTCCACAGGCTTACTGTCTGCCAAACGGCATAATAGTTTCAATTTTATTGAACTATTTTCCAAGTTTAAACTTACCTTAACTCTGGTGTAATTTTGTCATTTGAAACTACATGGAACCCTTTCTTTTTGGTTATAAATATGACTATTGAATAGGGAAAACAACCATTGATTTTACCTTTATCATGAGCCAGATCTTAAAGGTAAAAATTTTCATTAATCATCATTTATTATTTAACAGTCTCGATATTACAAAATGTGCAAATCACTAGATAGAACTTCTCTCTTGAGTTCATTCAATTAAGCAAAAACAGACAACATAATAATAGGGCTGTTTAGGGAAGGAAATTTGCCTGAGAAGTTGCCGTTAATATGCCTTTATCAGAGGAAAAAGAAAAAGACTTCTGTTTTGTTTTGTGTGCTTAAAAGAATGTTAATGACATTTTCCTCTGAAGTTTAAAATTTCTTGAATAGTTTACAATGGTGGTTTCACAGAAGAACAACAGAAAGGAGTTCAAAGAAAAAGCATAAAAGATAGATATTTTGCATAGTTCCACATTTATTTTTACTATGTGTTGGTCAGCCCTTCCCCACTTTTCACGTTAAATATTAGCTTCAGGTTTTAGACACATTACCCTGATTCTATTACACTCCACTTCTTCCTTACCCTATTTAAGATATGGTCCACAGTCATTCTAATTATTTATTTATTGTGAGACATATATTTGTTGATTTTTTTCCTTTGAAAACACAAAGTATTTAAATATAAATGCAATTTCTGAAAGAATAGAGTAGCTTTTCGGTTTTTATTCCGTGGTCAACTCAAAGTAAAGATAAAGAGCTCTATTAAATCTCTTTTTAATCGTGTAAGTGCCCTGATGAAATTGTCTCACTATACAAAACCATTATGTTAGACACAAATTAAGGCATACACAGACATTACAATGGTATTTAAAGTGAAATATTTATGAAGTGATTTAAATACTAATGACACAGCATTCCTAGAGGAGTCGCAAAATTAAAGGATAAAACCATTGCACACCAGTGTCTCCGTCCTGAGACGCCTGGCTGCTGAACACATTGTTTTTCATTACTCAATCCATAGAATGCAGCCAAGAGATAGAAGAGAAAAACGGCTGTGGAGAAAGAATTGTGTTTGAAGGACGTGTCCTGTCTTTATATCCTTTGATATCTGTACTCATTACAGCTTCACATTGTCAAGAAAGCCTTTCTGCAGCAATTCTGTCTCAGACTTGATCTCGACTTTTAAAATTCAAGAAACTGTCCTTTGCTATGAGTAACTGCAAACATACTTCCAATATTCTACAATCTTCTGCAATTCTATGAACTGCCCTTTGCAACACACTCGACATCTCCATCTGCTCGTGGTTGTAAGATGGACAAAGCAGGTCTAGTACTCAAATGCCAAATCTTCCATGCTCAGTAAATATGAATGCATTTCCAACTATGTGAACTTATCAGATTGAAGAGTCAGTGTTTCTCTAGTGCCTTCCTGATTCCCAATGTGTAGGCTCACATCACAAGTTCATGTGACTTTGACCTTCCATAATCGAACTCTCAGGTGAGATGATGTCCTGAGACATATGAGTTTACTGATGGTAATTATTCAGCAGAGTCATTGCTGTTGCTAATAAGGAGAAAGTTTGAGGGAGGCTTTTATTTAGAAATCCAAGTTCACCTGATGTAAGAAAAGAGCATTCCTCTAAAGTTGGGAAAGATAATTCTAAATTCGGAATGAGGGCTTGATAAAATAAGATGAAAATTGCTTAAACCTCACACAATATATAAGTCTCAAGCTGTTTCTGTGAATGTGTTAAGTGCTAATACACTCACAACTGTAACATTTAGTAAACAGCTTAAGACACTTAACATAAGAACAACAATATGAAGAGCATATGAAAAGCATTAAAGTCCACTTGAAGTTATATAAAATAATACTGCAAAAATATAACCACATTAAAATTTTATTATAATACAGAGGTAACAATAATTTCGAGAGAATGAATGAAGCTTTGCCCTTAAGTGGCTATTAACTATCATCTTATGAAAAGTAAATGTAATGTGTGATGCTCTTTTGGATGATCAAATTATTGTCTTCTAATGCATTCAATATTGTGGTAAAGAAGAGGAAACAACTTTAAAGACTGTACTATAAGGAGTTCAAAATAATGCTTGAATTTGAAGGTATAAAGCATACAACATTTTTTTCAAAGCCAAGTTTTATTGAAGCTTTCTGCATTTCATACAAAATTTCCAATCAATGGAAATTTTGCCTAGACCCATCCCCCTCATCCCACCAGAGTTCATGCATTCTACCAAACATGTTTTTCATCTTTTTCTCAGTCTCTTTTAAAATTTTGGAAGCAGAAGTTTATTGTTTGAGAGGAAGTTCAGCATTTTACTCAGTGTTTTGACCCAGTCATTTGTTGTTGTTGTTGCTGTTGTTGTTATTGTTGTTCCTTCCAGTCTGCATCACTCCAAAATATGCATATATGCATGCCACATATATCTTTTAGCATCTTTAGCATATGATTTTTTTTTATTAGGCTGAAAGATGTCTTATTTGAAGGCTCCCCTTTGGCAAGCCCAAACAACTCCTGCCCTTGTGTTCCACACTGGGGATTTCCCTTCCCATGGTCACCAAATGAGGTCCAGTAAGCACCATGTCCTGTCTTGATCCTCCTGTACTGGTCTGTGTGATACAGCCTGGATAGTCTAACAATAGCAATCAATACTCTGAAGAGGCTGAAACCCCAGTAGTAGCTCAGTCCACAAGCTGGATGTCTCAGCAGTCCCCATCTGGCACTGAAGGTTTGGAGGATTCTTGGAGAGACATCAGTCTTCAGTCCATATTGGAACATTGAAAAGCTGTGTCTTATGACTTTAAAGAATGGCAAAAGCAGAAGCAATCTCCAGGTATCTGAACTTGCCAGTAAGACAGGCAAAACAACTGCTCTTTTTTTTTTTTTTTTTACTAAGATCTCAAATTTTATATCTGAAGTACAATTTCTCAGGCCTAACTAACTATTTATTTCTGGTTATACTTTCCTTTTGGATATTTAAGGCCACAAAGTTAGCCCAGATAAATCAAAGTTTTTGTTTTCTCAAGGTCAGTTGAGGATCTGGTCCTCAGGTTGTGGCTCCTTTTGGCTTTTCATTTACCAGTTCCATCCACTCAAGGACAAAGTCAGGTAAGCTAGACCAGGCTTCCCTTTTTGAAGCATGAGCAGACTTTCCTCTTTATAGACTGGACACTGTCTGAAGTCCCATTAGTGGATCTCCAAGACCTCGCTGCACAGGAAGAATGGTAAGTCACATTTGCAGGGTATTTCAAGAGATGGCCCCATGAATAGTTCCCTGAGATTTATTTGATCTCTAAGGGCAAGTAACAAAGTTATTCATTACGTCCCTAGGCCAAACTGGTATGGGCCTAAAGTATGGTTGTTAAGCATCCAGAAAGGCTAAGATATACCAGCCTGATACTATTAACTACTGTATAATATTTTAGAAAATGCTTGGAGAAAAGCTCAAGCAGCCTTTATAAGAAATACTAAGAAACACTCCCATAAGATAAATACTGTGGTTAGACACAATGTCATGACGAACTATGTTTTTTTCTCCCTCATTCTTTTGATTTTGTGCATACACACCCTCCACCCATATACCAATACTGCCTAAGTCAGAAAATAATTGGTAGCTTAATTCTAGAACTGGTTAAGGGATTCCCAATAAAAGAGCACAGTTGTTTTCAGATCATGAGGAACATAACATTAACATGCTTAGTTTGCCTTATAACGAGGTACTTGGTGCTAGCATCCACAAATGAGGGCTACCATTCTTGGTTTGTTTTTCCTGGGAATCTGATACTTCACTCAACATAGTATCTTCTAGTTCCATCCATTTGCCTGTAAAGTTCATGACATCATCTTTCTTTACTGCTGAAAACATACTACATTTAAAGAGGTTTTACAACCATTACTATTCAAACTGTTCAGAAGTATACAGAGGGAAATATCCCAAATTCCTTCTGTGAAGCCAGCATCATGCTAATTCCAAAACCAGGCAAAGATACAACCCCAAAAAATGTAGACCCATGTCATTAATGAACCCAATCTAATTAATGAAAAAATTCTCAACAAAATACTTGCAAATCACATACAGACCCACATCAAAAAGATCATCCATCATGATCAAGTTAGATTCATGCCAGAAATGCAGGGATGGTTCAACATATGTAAATCAATAAATATCATAAAACACATAAATGGACTGAAAGACAAAACCCACACATTCATCTCAGTTGATGCAGAAAATGTCTTTGACAAGATCCAGCATCCCTTCATGTTTAAAGTTCTAGAGGTAATTGGACTGAAGGGAATATTCCTCAATATGAGCAAAGCCCTGTACAGCAAACCCACTGCCAATATCATCTTAAGCATTCCCATTAAAGGTAGAAACCCACCAAGTCTGCCGTCTGCCCCTTATCACCACTCCTCTTCAATATAGTGAGTGCTTGGAATGCATGCTAGGGCACTAAGACAAGAGAAGGAAATTAAAGGAGTAGTAATCAGAAAAGAAGAAGTTAAACTATCCCTTTTCACAGATATGATAGTTTACCTAAGTGATGCTAAAAACTCCACCAGAAAACTCCTAGAAACAATTAGAGTTTCAGAAAAGTGGCAGGATACAAAATTAAACTAGAAAAATCAGTAGCCTTTCTTTACACCAATAATAAACAAGTGGAAAATGAATTTCAGAAGCTATTCCCATTCACAATAGCCTCAAAATAATAAAATACCTGGGAAGAAGCCTAACTAAAGATACCAAAAATCTCTACAACAAAAATTTTAAACTCCTGAAGGAGATTGAAAATGACATCGAAAGATGGAAAGACCTTCCATGCTCATGGATTAGAAAAATAGTAAAAATGTCAATTTTACCCAAATCGATATACAAATTCAACACAATCCCAACCAAAATCCCCGTAAGTTTCTTAACAGATTTGGAAAAAAAAAATTCCTTCAATCCATATGGAAAAACAAAAGACCCCAGATAGCTAATGCAACCCTGAGAGAAAAGTGCAATACAGTGGGGAATGCTTTACCAGCCTGCAAGCTATATTACAGGGCTATAATCATAAAGACAGCCTGGTACTGGCACAAAAACAGACCTGTTGACCAATGGAACAAAATTGAATATCCAAACTAAGCTCATACAATATAAGCCACCTCATATTTGACAAAGGGGCCAAAAAAATCTCAATGGAGGAAGGATAGCATCTTCAGCAAATGGTGTTGACAAAACTGTATCATTTGTAGAACAGAATTAAATGCAAAGCTCTCACCCTGTACAAAAATCAACTCCAAGTGGATCAAAGATCTCAACGTGAAACCTGAAACCCTGAAGGTGATAGAAGAAAAAGTTGGCAAAAACCTATAAGAAATAGGTATAGGGATATACTTTCTAAATCAGACAGCAGTTACACAGGAAATAAAGTCAACAGTTGACAAATGGGACCTCATCAAACTCAAAAGCTTCTGTACAACAAAGGAAACAATCAAGGAAGTGAAGAGAAAACCCACAGAGTAGAAGGAAATCTTCACCAGTGATGCATCAGACAGAGCATTAATGTCCAGAATATATAGACTACTCAAAAAACAAAGAAGTAATAAAACAAATGACTTACTCAAAGATGGAGTAAAGAGCTGTACAGAGACATCCAATGAGGAAGTTAAGATGGCTGAAAAACATATTAAAAAGTGTTCACCATCATTAATAATTAAGGAAATGCAAATTAAATTCACTCTCAGATACCATCTTACTCTGATACAACTGGCTAAGACCAAGAACACAAAAGACACCAAATGAGGAGAGGTTGTGGGGAGAGGGGAACACTCATCCAGAGCTGGTGGGAATGTAAACTTGTATAACCATTATGGAAAGCAGTATGGAGAACCCTTAAAAGACTCAAAATGAGCCTGCCACCTGACCCAGTCATACCACTCCTGGGTACCCACAAGACGCATCCTACTGCAAAGATACTTGCACATCTATGTTTACTGCAGCTCTCTTCACAACAGTGAAGTGCTGGAACCATCCCAAACACCCCTCAACAGATGAGTGGATAACAAAAGTGTGGTATATCTATACAATGGAATACTATTCAGCAGTAAAGCTAAAGAAAGATGATATCACGAACTTTGCAGGCAAATGGATGGAACTTGAAGCCATTATGCTAAGTAAATTAACACAGTCCCAGAAAAACAAATGGCGAATGGTTTCCCTCATTTGTGGATGCTAACACCAAATCCCCAATTGAAAGTCAAGCTGAACAACATTATTGTTATATTTCTTTTTATCTGAAAACAACTGTGTTGTTATAATGTAAATCTCTAATGGACTCTAGAATCAAACTACCCCTTATTTTCAGACTCTGTAATTACTGTATATGTGTGGAAGCCATGTAGTCATATTTTAGAGTAACAAAATTACAGGTGGAAAATATGAATTCCTAAACATATTTTGGAATTAACATACAGTTTATTCTCAGAGGTCATAATTTTGATGCATATTTGATGGTTATATATAGGCATCTGTTGGAGCAATACAAAGGAGAGGGGAAAACAACAACATAAAGACTGGGTCAAAGAATAGACTGATACAGTTAAACTCTGCCCAAAACAACAAGCCTCTGCAGGGAAAAGTCTTGAACAGAGTAAGAGAAAGATGCTAGACATGTATGGCAGAAGGCATGAAGAGGGGTGGGTTGGGGGCAGGGAGAGAGGAATGTGTCCAAATTGGACTGAAAGAGAAGGAATGAAATATATAATTTACCATTAAAAGTATTATTTAAAATACAGACTACATTTCACTAGAGAACAACTCACTGCTCGATTTAAGTTTAATGAAGTGTACTCTGCCTATAAAATAATGCCATAAAATCTATCATATTGTTGATAAACATGCCTCTCACAAGCATATTATATTATTTTGAGTAGCTCAAAATGAAAAAAAAAAACCTGAAAATCAAAGCTTATGTAACCTTTGGATGTGATTATCTTTATTTAATATTTGTTCAAATGGAATGTTGTATGTGTTTTAGAAAGAACCACAGCATCTTTAGAGCTGGGTTAAATGTCAGTACTAGAGGGCCTGTTTAACACATGCAAAGCTCAGGATTCAATCCTCACTCCAAAAAAAAAAATCTTATTGAAGTCATATATTAAGTTCATTTGTCAATAATTACTTTTTAAATATTGATATCTCAGATTTCAGAATTTTCCCATTTTAGAGGTTGTATATATAAATTATGCAAGTAAATTTAGGTGCTACTCAGTATTAACAGTAGGAGAGTCTTCAGATAGAATGGGTTTCATTTCCTAGTAAGGAAAATTGTTTAAATTTCTGACTATATAAATGGTATTGTTTATTTATATGATTTAAACATAAGATATTAAGGAATTTTAATAATACTTATTGGATCACAGTATATATAAATAGGAAATCTGAGTATGGTATGTTGGGAAACTTTTAAATTGGCCTAATAAAGCGTAAGGGAAAAATTATATTACCTTGTAGAATGTAGTAACATTAATATTTATCAATGATAATTTTAGTTAAGTATTATTTTTAAAATCTTTTTATTCATTTGATGATTTCATATAATTTGTTTTTATTATATTCATACCCTTCCTCTATTTAATTAACATCCTCTGATTTTACGTCCTGTATTATTATTTGTCCTTTTTTTAAGGCTTATTGACTCTTATATGTATTTCCTAAATGCTCTTGGGTATGGGTCTGAGAGCCAGAGATAGTCAATGAATATAAGAAAACGTTTGGACACAACAGAGGACTTTCACATGTGAACCCACAACAGTTAGGACAGCATGTATAAAACCTCTGTAAACCCAAACCAGACAGAGGCCCAGCTCAGATGGAGTAGTACACAGGAGTTTCAGCTCTAAATGAGGATTGGCAATTAATAGATGCTGGGAGATTGGAAGCTATTTTTCTTACTGGTGTGATACTAGTAGGTTGAGCAGACATCTAGGGATAGGCCCAAACCCAAGAGGACTCAGGAAACAGAGAAGAGATTTGGTAGGCCTTCTCAAGGCTATTTTTAACCTAGAGTTATCACTGGCAAGATTTAAAATATATTCCTCTCTTGATTTTTTTTAATTGCTGTGTGTTACAGACCAACCTGATCTACCGACATTAATGTCTACCATATATTTGAATTTTCTCATCATGTTCTTTTATAAAAAGCACCTGAAATCAAATGAGATACTGCAAGGTCATGTGTATGAACTTGGATCCTTGTTCCAGGGGATCCAATGCCCTTGGAGAGCAGAAGATGGCTTTGGATCACCTGGAACAGGAATTATGGACAGTTGTTAGCATCTCTGTGGATGTTGGGATCTGAACCTGGTTCCTTTTGCAAGCAGTTTGCTCTTAACCACTGAGTCATCTCTCTACCACCTCATTTTACTCAAGGTTGAAATGAGCAGTGTAAGAAAAATAATCTCTTAGACACTGTATCATATAAATGCTCAAAAAGATTATACTACAAAGATAATTTCTTAACATAATAATGTTATATGCAGTAATTTTGTGAATTATTTATATGTGTTTGCTCTAAACTGAAAATTTCTACTACATGTCTTCTTTACGTCCTTTGACTTCATCTACTTGAAAAGATTTGTTAATAATTAGGCAGTGATTGCATTTTATATTCTAACTCATCAACTAACTGCTTCCTCTGGCTTCTGAAACTTTCTTTGGTGCTATCTACACAAGTTTAGAGGAGGACCCCGAGTTGGAGCTACATTAACAGAGAACATCTGTAATTGAAGATCTGGGTTGTCCCGAATCTGGCACAGTTTTTCTATAGCAGAGAGGGAAGAAATTGAGGGTGAAGGTGTTCCCGGCCCCTTGAGAGGGAATGGTTGATAATTAGGGGAAAGGTTATGGCTAGCTGAGTGGATGTTTTGATTATCCTGTTTTATTTTTACTGGGTCTGGAGCTTGGGGGCTTTCAGAGGGAATTTTTATTGTGGTTCTTGGGGGGAGTTTTAGCAGTTTCTTGGGAGGAGGGGGGTCTGTGGTTTAATTTTGTCATTTTCTTTTCCTGGTGTGGTTTGGTGAGAAGGCCCTAAGCATTGTTTCACCATGGCCAATAACAGCAAGAACTTCAGAGATGCCAGAGCATTTTCTCACTGTCTAGTGTTCTGTGCCACACTCATCCAGGATTCTGAACTACATAAGTCTGCAAGGGACATCCACAGGGGAATGTTAAGAGTCTCAACCCAAAAGGAGACAGCTTCTGGCATGGAAATTTTAACTCCTGGACTCTTGAGGAGTGTTTTTATTTCCTTAGCCTGTGGGTCCTTTTTGCCTGTCTGTTTGTTACCCATGATAAAGAGGGATAGGAAATGCTAGTGGTTAGGGGAAAAGGATAGTTCAAAAGACTAGCCTCATGGGAAAAGAGAATTCCATGGAGATGTGCTGACCTGGCCGTATAGAGGACAGAGGCATAAAGCAGATTCAAAGATTAATCTCTCATGGGAAAAGAGTTAAATTCCACAGAGATATACCACAGCTGGTCATGACTACCCTGATGGGGAGATTATCTCCCTGTCTCTAGAGTAAAACCCTCTGAGATTTCCCTTGAATAGGGGAAATCAAGGGCTAAGAGAGAGCCTGAGGAATACCTTGTTTCCTTCTTCCTTGGGTGGAAAATCAAACCCCGCATTGTCGGCACCAATTGTCATTGTTCAATGTCTTTGAGTCACTCATGATCGCATTCCACACACTCTTCTTCCCTTCTTGGCTCCAGGACTTGTCTCCTGCCTGCAGGCCGACAGTCTCTAGGCTGTGCCCTTGAAAGAAGTGGGGGAGTGAAAACCACAGGAGATCACCCGTGGAAATGAGCAGACTCACATGCAGAGAGCTGGGGAGATAGTAACTCCATTTATTTTCTGTCAGTGAGGTCTATATATTGAAGACTACTGTGTTCTGGGAAAGAAAGTGGGGGGCAGGCAAAAGGGAGGGGTGTGCCAACTTGGTTCTAATGGGAGGGGGGCTGCAGAGCTCCCGTTCTGGAACTTTGCAGAGATAGGGCTAAGCAAGAATTATTGTGATATCCCGAATCTTCCTTCTACAGATAACTCACAGAGGCAATCTGAATGCCCACAGAATCAGATAACTGGAGATCTTCTGGGACAGGTCTTACAAGTTCTTGCTTCAAGCCACACACAAAGTTTCCTTCCCAGTTCCCCACAGTTCCCCACAGTTCAATATAGAACTAACAGTATCAGTTTCAAATCACATCAATACCTTATCCAGTGTTAAGCTTTTATTCTGAAGTATTCCTGACTGGGCATTGAGAGCTTCAGTATAATCGGAAATTGAAACTAATTGTTGAATATAAGCTCTGATCCTTGAGGCAGAGAATAGAGACTGTAATCTATAGTATTATGAAATATTGAAATAAAAAATAATGTTTAAACACTCATTACATCAGAGATAAAGCATTGAACCCTGCATTACCAATTAAATTTAGTACTTAAAACCTTTTTTTGGAAACAGGAATAATTTCCTCTATAAATTATATTCCTTAGTCTGACTGAAGTTCGCTAGCATGTCCAACATTACGTATAGTAAATCAGAATTATTTTAGAGTAAGTATTCGTATTTCCATGAAAGTGTATTGTTTAACATAACCCTTTGTTCAGATTTTTTTAATGAAATTTACAATGTGATACGCCATAAAATCAATTTATGAAAGTTGAAAGTGCATATTAGTCATGACACAAAGATCGCATTTGAAGATGTGACTGGTAGATATTTCTTGAGGAAATCTGTGTTATACAAGTGTAATGGCTGAAGTGACTGCTTTTTGTTTAAGGCAGCCATCTTAGTGAACTCCTTCACCTGTAGTTTAAACTAACAAATAATTCCAGGAAGTACTGACAACAGAAGCCAGTTGCTTCCTTCCCAGAAATGTTTAACTGTTGTGAAATAGTTAACTAACTGCTTCCTCTGGCTTCTGAAACTTTCTTTGGTGCTATCTACATAAGGAAACAATATTTGTTATCTCACACAGTTGGAAATTCTGCTGAAGCAATTCTGATTGCCTTTCTTTCTTTCTTCCTTCCTTTCTTTCTTCCTTTCTTCCTTCCTTCCTTCCTTCCTTTCTTCTTTCTTTCTTTCTTTCTTTCTTTCTTTCTTTCTTTCTTTCTTTCTTTCTTTCTTTCTTTCTTTCTCTGCTTTAAGAACCCTCTTCCTTCTTCCAAGCACTAAGAACTACATTCCTGATCTAGAGGCTCTGGTTAGCTACATAGCTTGCATTAATTTGGCTAATTAAAATCAGTTGAGCCTAGGTGGTCCTTCCCAGGGCCCCTGTGCTCCATAACAGAAACACACTACAGTAATAGACACACATATCTTGGTACGAAAGGAGAAAAATGGAAGGAGAACAAACAACAAAGAGAGAAAGAGAGAGAGAGGGAGAGAGAAAGAGAGAGA
This sequence comes from Rhizomys pruinosus, assembly GCA_009823505.1. NCBI lineage: Eukaryota > Metazoa > Chordata > Mammalia > Rodentia > Spalacidae > Rhizomys > Rhizomys pruinosus. The sequence continues at coordinate 188,557 of VZQC01015264.1, read as the reverse complement.
CAGAGAGAGATAATGATGCAATATGTAGAAAAAGAAAGACAGCCAAATGAGTGAGAAAACGGGTGTTAAAGAGAGGAAATCAAAGGAAACTGAAGTAAGAGAGGAAGGCAGAAGGAGAGCACACTACCAGGAAGGAACTTTTATAAATAATGGGATAGAAAGGATGTTTAGGCACAACAGAAGAGTCAGAATCAACTCCAGGAAAAAGCAAAACAAAACAAAACAAAATTCTCTCATCGTTTTGGAGGATACTATGTAAACTGTTAAGGAAGAAAATCAATCAATGATCTGAGTCCAGCTTTAAGGCCTAATAACCACAACAATGAACAGCATAGCAAACTATATTGGTGCAGTAGCGGCACTTTTGTCTAAGGGTCTATCCACAGCTACCTAGTTGAGCTTAAAGCATGCTCAGTAGGAAGGAACTCATGTATGGCACTCTAAACATACCCAAATACACATGGCTGGAGAAGTCATAGATCTTAGAGAAAACCTTAAGGCTGTCACATCTCTAGATAAATGTAATTTCTTACTATGTGCTATGGTTCCTTATATTTACAGACAAGTTTGTCAGTCACTACTCATTAAAGAAACTTCTTTTGAAAGAGACTGAGTTAATTACAGCATTCCAGAACTGGTCACACACAGAGAATAAATGTCTATGAGATGTCCCACCCTAAGTGATTCATCTACAATGGAACCTTTAAACCCAACTCTCACAGATACTGCTTCTCAACAGTAGTTTCCTCATGTAACAGAGGACAATGAAAACACAAGTCCAGTACAGTCCAAAGTGTAGAAAGTAAGAGACTGTGGAGTGTGGGTCATTGGACAGGACTCCTATATTAAATTTCACCAACCCAGAGTTCAGGGGTCATTGCTGAATAGAGCTTAGAAAGAATTTAATAAGCAAAGGAGGAGGTGCATGATCATAAGAAAACAGTCTTACTGGCTCCTGGGGACTTGCTTATATTTATGCCATGCAAACTTAATCAAACAAAAACCAACATAGAACTGGGGAAATGGGGAGCAGGCCACAATTTTGGCATGGAACTGATGGCAGCTGATCATTGCTGGGTGAGTTGATCTTATGAACAGGCTCCAGTGGATTGATTTACACTGAGGGACATATGAGGACTCAAAATTGACTCAATAACCCTTAACATATATGACAAAATGTGTGACATCCTGTGGGTGGGCAATGGGGGAGTGCAAAATGAAAGTCAAGACTGAATATGATTAAGAGATTAAGATGTATTGTATGAAAATCTACAAAATTTCAATTATAAAGTATTTTTAAAAAGAAATGCTTTGCAAGATCGAAAAAAAAGAAAAATGAAATTCATCTCAATGTCATTGGAACAAAGAAAGAATCTTTTTAATAGAAAATAAAAATACTGAGACATTTTCCTTGTTACATTTATTTCTTAAAAGGGTCATCTACTAGAATAACTCTTTCCTCTAATCCTCATGCATGTTCTCAACAGCAAAACATTCCCAGCATTTCACCTTTTATTTCCCATGTTACTCTTCTACTTTAAAAGCATGCAAAGCATTTTGTAGATTAGAGATAAACTCCAATTATCTCAGCTTGCACTTGAAAGTCTTCAAAATCTGTCCCCAAACTATTTCTTTAATCTTTGATCTCATTATTTCTCATCACCGTGAATAATTAATTGGAACAAACTTACATGTTTTTAAAAGCTTAGTAAGTTTTGAAATTTTCAAAAGTTTCTCATATGTATAGAAAACATTTTACTTTCAGAAATATTTCCTTATCAAAGTTTAGAAATACATTTTAATTTCATAAATCCAGTCCTTACATGTAGAATAATAGTATTAGAAATACATTTGTAATGTTAAGATGTTATCTCAGTAATTCAATTTTTTTATTTTATGCGACTAGAGAGATTTAAGCCGATAAAGGAAAAATAAGAATATACATACTTGTTATTTTCAGATATTACCAGAATAGCTCAAAGATCAATGCTACAACAGATAATTGTTACTTTTGAAATATGATTTCAAACTGCTTTGTCAAGCATTGATTTTGAATTTTTGTTCTTGGCTGGAGTGGAAAAGAACCTAGTGGTGTGACCTAGTACTGAGTTATCAAATTAACTATCCATACATCATTGAAAGGAATTTATATATACTTTGCAGAGGTCCCTGATAAATTCCTTTTTAATTCACTTTATTTTTATTTATTTACACTTTCTTTCTTTCTTTCTTTCTTTCTTTCTTTCTTTCCTTCCTTCCTTCCTCCCCCCTCCCTCCCTTCCTTCCTTCCTTCCTTCCTTCCTTTCCTTAGTGTGTGTGTGTATGTGTGTGTGTGTGTGTGTGTGTGTGTGTGTATTTATGAGTGAACATGGATATCAGAAGTCAGATTCCCTGGAGCTGGAGTTACAGGCAACTGTGAGCTGCCAGTATGGGTGCTGGAGTCTGACTTAGGTTGCTCTGTGAAAACAGGAAATAATATTAGCTGATGAGCCAGCTCTCCATTACCTCCTGGTGAGTACATAAGACAAGCTTAAAAGAAGGCAGAGCCAATAATAAAGCCCATTTGAAAGTGTCATTTGGAAACATACTATAAAACTTCTTTCAGTTCAGTATATGAAGACGAGTTAAACATAGGTAAATATAGGTAAATGTATTTACCCTATAACAGGGGTTCAATTACCCTAATAGATAACAAAGCCTAGCAGGTAAATAACCTATTTCCAGGAATAGACTTGCCTTTATACAGGCATGAACAGAAAGCTTAATAGATCCTCAAGTGCCTTACATTTAGTTAGATGGTAGACACTATTGCTGAAGACACTAACTGAAGTTACATCTATCCTGGTTAACTTTCGTAGTATTGGAAGACACTATCCATATTATTGGGCGAGAAAAGTAATCATCAATCATACCCAGAGTTAACTGTGAACTCTGTGAACTACAATTAACAACTGGCTTGGCAAAATATATCTACTGGTGCTATTTTGTCATAAATATTATGGGGGTAACCAACATTTTAATTGAACCAATTATTGAACTAATATTTTAATTGAATTTCGGGTCCATTTTAAAAGACAGAGCATGTACCTGACACTGTTGTCAGGGCCAGAGCACGTGACTAGGTAGGTCACAGATCCCAAGGGAGAATCTTAGTGCTATCATTCTGCTAAATAAACATTCAATTATACTACTCATTTTGACTTATTGTTCTACTCATAAATTGGTGTGAATCCGAACTTTCATCAGATTAGGTGACATTTTCAAAAGATGGCAATTAATAGAGACTCACAACTGGTTAACATACAGAGAACAAGAGCGAATGTAGAGTGCACAGCACTAAATGGAAAAATCTATATTGTCCCCTTTCCTCCCAAGGCTCAGAGATCACTATTACTGTAATCGAATACACTTCTCCACTTTTATAAATGTAAGGTTCTCAAATATGTTATTATAATATCAAAAAGCTAACTGAGAAGGTGGAAATATCATTTTGTGGTTAACATTGCTTTCTCATCTTCCAGAGTATCAGAGTTTAGTTCATAGCACTCATTTTGAATAGGCAATAACCACCTGTAATTCTACCTTCTAGAAATTCAGATTCCTCTAACCTCAATGGGTACTTGCGCTCACTTACAAAACCACACCCACAAACATATTTAAAAATAAAAAAATAAATCTTTAAAAAATGCTATCTGAAATACTTAAAGGTGGTGGCACACACCTTTAATCACAGCATTGGGAAGCCAGAGAACTGCAGATCTCTGTGTGAGATCAAAGCCAATCTGGTCTACATAGTGACTTCCAGGTGTGCTGGGACAAGGGAGACCCTCTCAAAAAAACAAAAAAGCTAGCTGATAAAATTAAAACACTGCTTTTAGAGTTTTTCTCCTGACATTTCAATACTGGAGATAAAATGTTCTGAATTTGTTTCTTGGGTTTTAAATGCTTATTCTAATAATCATATTGGTATAGACTGTTGTCCAAATAATAGATATCTACAGCTCTTTATTTACCACTAAAAAAAAAAAAATCTTCAAACAGCTGCAGAATACCAATCTTGGTCACTTCTACTGCAGCAAAGTTGGCAGCTAGCATTTAACTCCTGGGTTAAAAAATAGCCTGGGTAATGAAATGCAGAATAGAAATGCTTTCTCTCAGACCCAAGAGCTGTTCATTCTCTTTCTCTGGATAGAAAGGAATGGAAAAATGCAAACAGCTGAATGTTTGTAACAGCTGTCAAACACAACTCTGACTGGTACGAAGTTAACCTCCCTCCCACCACAAATTTCCATTTAAATATAACTGCATGAATTGACAAGTGAGCATTTGGACAATAGATTTTCAATAATCCATATTAAAATTTACTGAAATCTGTCTATTACAAAGTGTTATATTTATAGTATTTTGGTAAAATTCCTTAGACAGATGGTGCTTAATCTGATGAATGTTTAATATTTAAACCTTTATATGTCACTGTTATATAAAAATAGTCTAAAATATTGTTCTTAAGAATAGCCTTGGTCCACTGTAAAATCAAGCTGCTAGAATTCAGTAGAAATTATATTGTCCCAAAGAAGTACAGCAGTTGAATTGGATCAGGTATCCACTGACCTGAAGGTATATAAAATACTATTATAGAGCTTATATTTTAAATACAGTAAAAACTATTTCTAAGAAGGAGTATGGTGAGGAAAAAAGTGTAATGCTTGTATTTTAGTGGTTCATGGCAAAAGTGACACAGTATGTTTAACAAGCAGATTATTTTGCATGTTCTGAACAATATATTAACTTTTGGAGCTAAAAAAAAAAAAGCCTGATTTTTATCCTTTGAGGATTGCTGTGGAAAGTGGTCAGATTCATGATTAAAATATATTTTCTACAATTAATAATAGAATTAATATTATTTGAGGATCCCCTAGTAAATAACAGAGATCACATATAATAAATAAATAATAAAATTAGGAATAAACTCATTCAGACAGATATAAAGAAATGAAAAATGTCCATTATTGCAACCTTAACAGTAAGAGAAACAGCATCATGAACCAGGAAACTCTTCCAGGTGGTTTTAATTAAGGTAGAAGCCCACTTTCTCAGTCTTATCTACTCCTTTAGCCCTTGTCACTAGTGCCCAGACCAATGTAATGAGGCTAAACAGAGAACTAAGTGTGGCCTTGAAGGGATGAACCCTGGAAGGAGAGACATCCAGCAATGGTTTGAACTCTTGAGAAGATTCAAAAAAGTATTCTAAAAGTGTAGAAGAGGGTGAAGTGCTGGAGCTCACGATAATTAACTCAGAATCAGAGGAATAAAATGTAGAGATAAGAACCTTGCATGCTGCCAGGAGGCTTGCTTCCAAGGCCAGCACTTCATCTTGCAATGCTGCAGACCTCTTCAAAAGATTGCAAAGCTGTTTTGCATTGTCAAAGTTCAGTCACGTGTTTTACTGTAATTAAATGTTTTCTGGATTTAAGAAAAGGGGGAGTACTAGTAACTCATTTATGAACCTTAAAAACAAAAACAAAAACAAAAACAAAACAAGAAATTGGGGCTGGAGAGATGGCTCAGAGGTTAAGAGCACCAACTGCTCTTGCAGAGGACCCAGGCTCGATTCCCTGGATAAGAACCGTCTTTAACTCCAGTTCCAGGGGAATCCCATGCCCTCTTCTGACCTCCGAGGCATTGCATGACATGGGTGCACGAACCTACATGCAGACAGTACAGTCATACACATTAAAAAAACAAACAAACAAACGAGAAATTGAGAGTTAATTCAGTATTAAAATTTACATTATTATTAGGTCACAAGTTGGGTGTGGTGGCGCATACCTTTAGTCCCATCTCTCTGGTGGAGAGGCAGTTAGAGCTCAGGGAGTAAGTTAAGGTGTACATTGCAAGTTCCAGGAGAGCTGGGACTTCCAGAAAACTCTGTCTCAAACAAATAGATAAAACAAAAGATTATTCTAAATATGTTCTTAAAGAATTAAAATAATGCTTCACTCCAAAAGAGCATTTCATTCTTTCATTGAGGTGCAAATGCCATACTTCAAAATCGGGTTTGCATTTTGTAAATTGATACAAATAATTATACACGTTGCTGGCCTGCATTGTGATGTTTCCTTATATCTTTATTTTATACAAAAAGCAAATCATAGTATCGTGTTCTCTGTGTCTTCATACATTTTCTTTAGAATAGATAAGTGAACTGACAAATCAGAAACTATATTGTAGTTTATGGAGTTATTGACAGAAATAAATCCCAGTTATAATAGGATAATTGTCATTGCTAATGAAAAATACTATAATGCTTTAAACTGCATTTAATAAGCATTTTAAAGTACATTTAATAAGCAGTATAAGTCAAATTCATTACCTTGTATTTAAATTGAGTGAATATACTTAAATGACTGATATTCTTTCCCATAATAATTTCATGACATAGACTAATATGCCATCCCATAATACGATACATGATGTGGTCTTGATTCTCACATTCTTAATGTTTTGTGTACTATGTGTGTGTTTTTGTTGAACAAGAATGAAAATCACTGTCACACCTTTAAAAACATTGCAAATGAGGTTTGCTGGCCACATTTCATTTTTTACCTATAATTACAGAATGAGGAAACTACTCCTGACTTTATTTAGCATTCTGTGGCAACTTGCTTTCACATAGGATAAGAATAGATGCTTAATAACTGCTATTAGGCACATTTTGGTTAATTTGTTACATAGATTTTTAACAAATACCTGAGCATTAATCCCACAGGTGGTGTATTACTTCTAATAAACATCTGGAGAATGTATACTGAAAATTTGTATATTATATTTAGATTTCTGACAAATAGTATATAATAAAATAGCATTGAAAAATCTTATAATGTATAACACTTCTTTTTCCAATGATAGATTTCTCTCAATCCATTAATATTGAAAATGAGGGGCTGGAGAGATTGCCTAGCGGTTAAGAGCACCGACTGCTCTTGCAGAGGACCAGGGTTCGATCCCCAGCACCCATATGGCGGCTGAGAACAGTCTGTGACTCCAATTCCAGGAGAACTCCAGTTCCAGGGTAATCCGAGACCCTCTTCTGACCTCCGCGGCATTGCACGACACGGGTGCACAAACCTACATGCAGACAGTACATTCATATACATTCAAAAATAAATAAAATTAAAAAAATATTAAAAATGAAAGATATAAATATATATGCAGACATTCATATATTTATATAAATTCAATGTTTGAAAGTAAAAATCTTATTAAATATATAATTTAAATGATTATATAAGAAACTTTGAAACTATTTTCAATAAATGTTCTATCTCTTTTAAAGGTTTTTTTTTTTTGTCCTTTTGAGACAGGGTCTCCCTGTAGCCCCAGCTATCCTAGAACTCATTATGTAGACCAGGTTGGCCTTGAACTCACAGAGATCTGCCTGACTCTGCCTCCTGAGTCTGGGATTACAAGCGTGCGCCACCATCCTGGGCTGAGATTTTATTGTAAAGATTCTATAACTACTGAGTAAGGGATAATTTATAATAGTATCAACACAAAGCATAGATATGCACTTTTTGTACCAAAATTTCTTGTTTCAAAAGTAGTTTAGAGATTGGCACCTTTGAACATTAATGTTCCACACTGTTGAACAGATTAAAATGATCTGTCCATATTTTTCAAACAGCTACTTTTCCTCAGAACCTATAGTCAATGAAGAATGCCATGTAATTCTTAGGATGATTTCTCTTCCTGTTTCAGATGATTTTCTTTTTTTTTCAACAACTTCATTTTATCTCTAATGCTTATCAATTTTCCTCAATCAGCTTCAAATATTTTCTACTTATGCATTATTTTGCCTCAATTTTCTGTCTTTATGTTTTCAAATTAGTTCTTACAACTTATTTACACGTAAAAATTTCATTATTACAGCTATTATTTATTTATTTATTTATGTATTGCTACTATTCTCCTTAAACTCAGTCAATACTTACATTTATTCTCTTATATGTATCCAGTCTTACTGCATTTTATCCTGCAATAATAAAACAATACAACTTATGATGAAAAGTGAAATGTTTAGATTTTAGTCTAAAGATTAACACATTCCAAAACAGGACACTGGCATGTAGTAAGGACCCAAGATTCATGTTTTGTTGTGATTTAAGCATGACACAGTGAAAGGGCATGGAAAAATCAAAGTCTACAAACCAGAGGTTGCTCAACCTAAGACAATTTTTTTTTCTTAAATGGTTTGCTTCTCCAAAAATGATAACAATCTATCCATGAGGGCAAAGCCTTTTGATCTAGTCATTTTGTCAAGATCCCAGTCCTCAACTGTTTATTTGAAAATTAAATTCCATGTTGAGGTTTGCAGAGTATTTCAAATCACTCTCTATGTCTTTATATTCTCTGAATTTATATTCCTTAGAAATTGATCTAGATATTTCTCATCCATTTTAGACACAAGAGATGAATCATAAAATGGCTATTTCTTTTGGTGTTGTTGTCCAGTGGGTTTCCATAAACCATCAAACAATGCTGGCTATTGCCATTACTCTTCATTAGACACCAGACCTTGCTGGTAAGACCTTGTTGGTGCAAACAAGGAATATGTAAGTCATAGAACTGACACAGAGAGTTCAAGTTGGTACTGACTTATTAGCTTTTTCTTGACTGCTTGACTTTCATAGTGCTGGAAGGTGCTATTCATGTAACCATAAGAGAAAAGTGATAATCACCTTATATTGTGTACCCTGACAACTACAATAACTACTAGCCAGGCATTAATTACCCACTACTACAACTAGTGGCACAAGAGTTATGTCCTCAACCAACCAAATTATGATTGCATCTAAAGCCCTCTTCACAAGATGGATCCCATAAGGAGCCTTGTTATAAGGGCTAAGAACTTGTAAACGTAAGTAATGGATCTGAGCTTCTTATTATTATTTAACTAAGTAAACACAGAATTAAATCAACCCTTAATGAAGTGTCCTTATATTACAACTCTCCCCAGAGAAGCCTCTTTTGGCAGATAGATGATAGTGATTTACACGGAAACTCATAACTGGTCAACATGCAGAGAATAGAGATTTTTCTCATGTTAAGGCCTAAATTGGACATTTTACCACACTATCTCCACCCATAGCTCAGGGATTATCTGGAAGAGGAGGCCTAAAGATTTCAATAAAGACATGGTAGAAAGCCACAAGGACATTGTGTCTGGACACAATACGAACATCGTACATAATAATTCATAGCATATGTGACAGCATACGCAATACTTGTGCAAGCTCAAGACAAACAAAAACTCAGCATGAAACAGACAAAAAAACCAACCCCACCAAGGGGGCATGGTTGTTACAAAGTACACCTTGGCTGAGAATATTCACAACTGATACCTACTTGAAATAGAAAAGTCAGTATTCATTAAGGGGTGTTATGCTAGTTAGGTTGTCCATGCTCCAAGGGATGGACCCACACCCAAGAATATTCAAGAAACAGAAGTTATACTCCATAGGCCTTAAAAATCAATGGAAGACACACACACAGAGAGAGAGAGAGAGAGAGAGAGAGAGAGAGAGAGAGAGAGAGCAGGAGGTGAAAGTGGATCTGAGAGTACAAGAGAGAGGGGTTATGAATATGATCAAAATATATTGTATGAAATTCTCAAAGAAGCTATTAAAATAACATTTTAAATAATTAATAAGTTAATTTTCTAAAAAAAGAAATGAGCAGGATTTGAATTGACTGTGAAATGGGACAGCATGTAATACTTTCCTCCAAAGGATCAAAGTTTCCACTCTTCTGTCTACTACTAATGACCCAATTGTTGTCGGTACATAATGGCTATTAGACATGAAGGGGAACTGGAGAGATGGTTCAGCAGTGAAGAGCACTAGTTCTTCTTGAACAACATCCAGATTCGAATCCCAGCACCAACATGGTGGCTAACAACCATCCATAACTCCAGTACCAGGGCATCTGACACTCTCTTCTATCCTCCAAGGACATGGGTGTATGACATGGGTGTGCTTACATACATGCAAGTATAACACTCATACACAGAAAATAAAAATAAAAATAAATAAACAAATAAATACTTTTTAAAAACAATATGTGAAGGAACCACAATGTAGCCTTAGAGAGACTAATCCCTAATTTCTTCTGGTCGGGTACTGGCATGGATTCTTCTGTGAACAAAGTGTAGAATGTCAAAATTAGTTTTAAAGAGAGAGTGGTGCCAATCATAAATTGGAAAAAAATAAATAAAATGAAATGTGAGTGATTAGAACTAATACAATAGTGTAGTGTCCATAGCTATTTTGACAGTATGTTCTCATTTTATCAATTATGAAAAATTCTTCAGTAATAAAATTAATCACTGATCTAGAAAATCCTTGTTTCTAAACCTCAACTAATAAAACTTCAGTTCCATTTGTGAAAAGAATAATAAATAAGATCCCAATCAAACCTGATTTTACTGAATATTGAGCAATAATTTCTTACTTAAGATCTTCTGTTCAAATAATACTAAAATACTTATCATTTTCCAGTATTTTTAAGTAACAAATTTTCGTAGCATTACATTTTTGTCTATTACAGAATTTTTACCCCTGCCTGTAATCAGGCACATAAGTCATATCTCTTCCAGATTTAATATTAAAACACAAATTATTTATTAAGAAATATAAATGCAAATATAAGTGGATGTATCCTGAACTGGTAAATAATTTGAAGAGATAAATTATGTATATGTAGTGTAGATTTTTGTTGTTTAAGATATTGTCACTATCTGGAGCTTTACTAAGAGTGCCTGAATATGGCCTTCATAGTGGAGCAGGGGTCCAGCCATTTTTAGCCTAACTGAGAGTGCCTGAATCTGGCCTCCACAAGGTGTCAAGCTTCCCCAAATCAGTCCTGCCCATCCCCTGAACTTGAGATCATTGGAAGCCCCTCCTCCTGCTGCAGGGCTAGATCCCTCTGTATTTTAGTAGAGGCAAGACCTTTGCAGACCTTGAGAAAACTCAAAAAACAAAGAAACAAGAAAACAAGTGACACAATTAAAAGATGGGCTAAAGATCTGAATAGGGAGTTCTAAAGAAATAAAAAGTGCTAAGAAACATCTTTAAAAGTGTTCAACAGCATTAGTAATTAGGGAAATGCAATCTAAAAACACTTTAAAGATTTCATCTTACCCCAGTGTGCTGAATAGCTTTAGTCAACTTGACACACCTGGATTGAGCGACCCTCAGTTGAGGAATTGGTTCCATTGGACTGGCCTGTGGCCATGTCTGTGAAATATTGTCTTGATTGCTGAGTTATGTTGGAGGGCACAGCCCACTGTGGGTGGTATCACCCCAGGCAGGTTATATACAGTATAAGAAGGCAGGTTGGGCATGGGCCAGGGAAGCAAGTCAGTAAGTAAGCAACATTCCTTCATGGCCTGTGCTTCAGCAACTGCCTCCAGGTTCCTGCCCTGAGTTCCTATGGTGGGCTTCCTCAGTGATGAGCTGTGACCCAGGAGATGTGAGGCAAATAAACCCTTTCCTCCCCAAGTTGGAATTGGTCAGAGTGTTTTGTCACAGAAATTGAAGACTAACTAGAACACCCAGTAAGGCTGGCTAAGATCAAGTTATACCAGGTTGTGGGGAAAAGAGAATGCCCATTCACTTCTGGTGGGATTGCAAGCTCTTGCAACCTCTATGGAAAACAGGATAGAGAACTCTTAAAACCTTACAATTAACGTACCATTTCACCCAAAACTTCCATGGCATATAACTAAAGAATTCATTCTTTTGCAGAGCGACTTGCACATCCATGTTTGTTGCTGGTTTTTTTTTTTTTTTTTTTTGATGGAAACAACCTAAGTGTCCTTCAACTGATGAGTATATAATGAAAATGTGGTACATTTACACATTGGAGTATTACTCAGTGTTAAAGATAAACTAATTCGGGCTGGAGAGATGGCCTAGCGGTTAAGAGCACCGACCGCTCTTGCAGAGGACCCGGGTTCGATCCCCAGCACCCACATGGCGGCTGAGAACCATCTGAACTCCAATTCCAGGAGACCTCCAGTTCCAGGGGAATCTGACACCCTCTTCTGACCTCCGCGGCATTGCACGACACGGGTGCACAACTTGCATGCATAGAATACATTCATACACATACGGAAATAAATAAAATTAATAAAAAAATAAAAAAAAATAAAGATAAACTAATTCATGAAATTTGCAGGTAGATGGATAGAACTAGAAAATGTTAATGATAAGTGAAGTAACACAGACTCAGAAAAATAAACGACTATGTCCTCCCTCATTTATGGTTCATAACACCAAATCCTTATATGTGAGTATCTTGATAGGAACCAGAAAAATGGAAAGAAAGCAGGGAGATAAAGGGGAAGAGAGAACCTGAGAGAGACGAATAGTAGGAGACAGTTGGTAAAATGAGGGTATTTAAATGGGAGTGGAAAGGGATGGTAATACAAAGACCTATGAGGGTAAACATGAAGAAGGAGCTCAAGAGAGAGGGCACCATAGGAGACAGGAAATATTAAGGGTAAAATGAAGAAAATGGGGACACTTTAAATGGGGAAGATGGAGTGCACAGAGCTTAGATCCGGGATTTCCCAGGACCACCAGAAGCACGGATATCCCCCCCACCACACCACCATCTGGAATTGCTGAGGGAGTGTCCAAGTGGATTCTTTTGAGACCCTTCAGAATAGAAAGGGAAGAGTGAGTTAGACTTCCAGTAGAAAGCCTAAAACTTAGACAAGATTTTTGGATAATCCTGTCTGGGAGCTAAACAGGCATATCACTCTCCCCTGCCAACTGGAATTGCTGAGGGAGTGTCCAAGTGGATTCTTTTGAGAACCTTCAGAACAGATGCAGAAAAAACCTTTGGCAAAATCAAGCATCCCTTCATGCTTAAAGTCCTAGAGAGAATTGGATTAGAGGGATCGTTCCTCAATGTAATCAAACCCATATACAGGAAACCCACAGCCAATATTATCCTAAATGGAGAAATAACAGAAGCATTCCCTTTAAAGGTAGCAACTTGGCAAGGCTGCCCATGTCACCATTCCTCTTCAATATAGAGCTTGAAACACTTGCTAGGACAATAAGGCAAGAAAAGGAAATTAAAGGAGTACCAATTGGAAAAGAGGAAGTCAAGCTATCCCTTTTTGCTGATGTTATGATTGTTTACTTAAGGGATGCTAAAAACTCCACCTGAAAACTCCTAGAAACAATTAAGAGTTTCAGTAAAGAGGCAGGATACAAAATTAACCTAGAAAAATCAATAGCCTTTCTTAACACCAACAACAAGCAACTGAAGAAGGAATACAAGGAGACTGTCCCACTCAAAATAGCCTCAAAAACAATAAAAAAAAAAAAAAAAACTAGGAACAAACCTAACCAAAGACACCAAAGATCTCTACAAAAAAAAAAACAAAAAAACTTAAACCCCTGAAGAAGGAAATTGAAGAAGATTTCAGAAGATGGAAAAAACCTCCCATGCTCATGGATTGGGAAAATTAATATAGTAAAAACATCCGTTCTACCCAAACTCTTGTACAGATTTAATGCAATCCCAATTAAAATCCCTAAGAGTTTCTTCACAGGCTTGGAAAAAAGTCCTTAATTTCATTTAGAAAAACAAAAGACTCCAAACAGACAAAGCAATCCTGAGTGAAAAGAGCAACATGGGGTGGGGGGATCTCTATACCAGATTTCAAACTATACTACAGGGCTATAGTCATGAAAACAGCTTGGTACTGGCCCCAAAACAGACCTGTTTACCAATGGAACAAAACTGAAGACCCAAACTTGAACACATACAATTTCAGCCACCTCATATTTGACAAAGGGGCCAAGAACACACAATGGAGGAAAAAACATCTTCAGCAAGTGGTGTTGGCAAAACTGGTTCATCACTGTAGAAGAATGAAATTAAACCCCTACCTCTTGCCCTGTATGAAAGTCAACTCCAGCCAGGCATGGTGGCCCAAGCCTTTAATCCTAGCACTTGGGAGGCAGAAGCAGGTGGATGTCTGTGAGTTCAAAGCCTGCTTAGTCTACAAAGTGAGCTCCAGGCCAGCTGGGACTAAAGGGAGACCCTGTCTCAAAAAGACAAAAAAAAAGTCAACTCCAGATGGATCAATAACCTCAACATGAAACTCTGAAGGTAATAAAAGAAAAAGTTGGCAGCAGACTACATGACATAGGTGTAGGAAAAGACTTCCTAAATCAGACAGCAGCTATGCAAGAAATAAGATTTACAATTGACAAATGGGACCTCATTAAACTTGAAAGCTTCTGTACATCAAAAGAAACAATCAAGGAAGTGAAAAGAAAACCCACAGAGTGGGAGGAAACCTTCACTGCAGATATATCTGACAAAGCATTGATTTCCAGAATATATAAACTACTCAAAAAACAAAGAAGAAAGAAAATAAATGACCCACTAAAAAGCTAAACAGAGACTTTACAAGTGAGGAAATAGAGATGGCTGAGAAACATCTTAAAAAGTGTTCAACATCACTAATCATTAAGGAAATGCAAATTAAAACCACTTTAAGACATCATCTCACTCTGATAAGACTGGCTAGGGTCAAGAAAACAAATGATAGCAAGTGCTGGAGAGGTTGTGGGGAAAGCAAAACACTCATCCACTGCTGGTGGGAATGTAAACTCGTACAACCACTATGGAAAGCAGTGTGGAGATTTTTGGAAGACTCAGAAAGAACATGTCAACTGACCCAGACATACCACTCCTGGGTATATACCCACCAGAATCATCTTACTGCAGAGATACATGCATAGCCATGTTTATTGTAGCTCTCTTCACAATAGCAAAGAGCTGGAACCAACCCAAGTGCCCCCTCAACTGACAAATGGATAGAGAAAATGGGGTACATCTACACAATGGAGTTCTATGAACCAGAAAAGAAAGATGACATCATGAGCTTTGCAGGTAAATGGATGGAGCTAGAAGATATCATGCTAAGTGAAGTACCATGATCCCAGAAAAACAAAGGAAGAATGGTATCCCTCATCTGTGGATGCTAGTGCCAATTACCTAATTGTATGGCAAACTGAGCAAGGTTAATGTGATCTGAAAAGAACTGTGCTTTTTTTTAATTTATTTTTATTGATGCTTTGTGTATTTCATACATCATTTTCCAATTCAGTTCAGGCATATTTCCCTTTCCCTTCCCCTCCCACCCCACCCCACCCCATCCCAGATCATGCATTCTGCCATAACTGTCCTGCATCTTTCTCTCAGTTTTTTTTTTCATTTTTTAGCAATAAGAGATAATTTATGAGTACAAGCATCCTTCATGTAAAACCAACATACAAACCCCCACAACCCCACCATCCAGCGGGGGGGGGGGGTTGTATGTTCAATCAAGTTGATCAAATGAGTGTCCAGTCTATATTGCTGTAGTTTCACCATTCACCCCAATCGCAGCCCTTACATTCTACCATGCCCCCTCTTCCGCAACTTGTTCCCTAGGCTTAGAAAAGGGGCACAGGTGGATGAGAAGCAAAACAGTCTACTTTCTCTGGAACTGTTGTCTTGGACTCTTGTCAATTCTGGCTGTTTCCTTTCATGGGCTGACAGTTTGTCCAGGAATAACCTTTCGATCCTACTAATGAAGTATAAGCAATTAGATATGTAGGTATAACTGTGCTTTTATATTGTGAATCCCTTAAAAATAAATAAATAAATAAATAAAAGACAAATAAATAAATAATGAATATTTGAAAAATAAAAAAAATAAATGGGGAAGACATGAAGGAAGGGTCAGTTACAGAGAGAGGAATAATGCCTAGCTAGTGTAGAAAACTTGAGTGAATTATGTAAGTCCAATAAGCAAATGACAAATTACACATACTATATTTTTATATGAGCTCATGTGCACAGCTCAAGGCTATATAACAAGAAGCTGTGCAAGACAGGTGAAATCTTCCTTTGAATTGTTGGCAAAGGTAGTTCAAGAGACTCCCTAAATTAGACAAGCTATTGCCACCCAGATTGCCTCCCAGAACCTGATGGTAAGACCCTACTGCTGAAGTTGCCACATACTTCAGAGAACCAATTTGGAGCAATGGAGCTAGAAGTAACCTAGAAGCCACCTCCCCTGAAGGCTGGCTCTCATGGCTTTGGAGAGCACTATGCAGGTTGTTAAGGGAGAACAGTAATCCATGGTCTAACACTAGTTTTCAGACCAAATAACCACATCAATGACTAGCACAGCATATGACACTGGTGTAGTAATGGCACTTTCATCTTAGGGGCAATCTAATTAGGGGTAACTAATTAGACTAAAAGCTCGCTCAATGGGAGGACACCCATTTGTGGCACTGTAAACTTAGTGAAATACATATGGATGGAGAGGTCATAGATCTCAAAGAAAGTCTCAAAGCTATCACATCCTTAGGCTAATGTAACTTTTTACTAAGTGCAAAATATGCCTCCTTATATTTACAGAAAATTATCCTAGACACCATTCACCAAGGAAGCTTCCTTTGCACTAGATGAAGACAATTACAGAGTTCCACAGCTGGTCACACACAGGCATTGTCTGTGAATTGCAGAAGCCTATCAGTATATCTACAATGCAAATCTTTACACCTAAAGCTCATGCTTTAGGGACCAAGAAGAAACTAATGAATCTATTAACTTTCATTAAACAAGCCATCTCATACTAGAGAGCCAGGAATTCACCAGCTCATAAATGGCCAAACCATTGAGATTAGGAGTCTACAGAGTGCGGGTCAATGAACAGATCTCCTATATTTAGCTTTAATTATCCAGGGCTCAGGGACCCTTGCAGAAGAGGGAGCATAAAGATTGTAAGAACCAAGGAGGTGATGTATAACCATATGGAAATAGAATCCTACAGGCTCCTGGGACCCTGCTCAAATGAACCTATACCACTTGTGTCAGTATATACAAGACACATGCAAATTTAAGCCGAGAAAAACCCAGCATGGAACTGGGAAAATGACTGGCAGAACCCAACCTTAGCTGAAGAAATATTGCAGCTGATTTATGTTGGGTGAGGAAGAATTGATCTTATTTAAGCACGGGACTCTGGATAGATTGACTGGAGCTCAGTGAATGAACTTGCACTGAAGAGTGGCTGGGGAACTCATTTGGCACTATTGTTTTAACCCAAATGAAAGAATGTATGAATTCCAGTGGGTTTCCTTGGCATGGTGCCAATAGAGAAAGGGGTACAGAGGTGATTAGGATTGATTAGATTTTATGTATGAAATATACAAAATTCAATAAAAAATCAAACAAAGAAAATATTGTCAATATACTGTTCTTGATTTAGCCAAAGTATTTCCAATTTTAAGCTTTCAGAGTTTCTCACTAAGGGGTTCATCTATTCTTAGTGCTGATTTAACTTATTCTCACTAAAAACATTTGTTGCCTGTATTTTAATGATGTTATATTAACTTACCAGACATTGGCTAACCAGACATATGTCCTATTATGGAGTACATGCACTTCAACTAAACCTCACATTCTGTCCATCTTCATTCATTCCCATATTTAATGCTTGCTTCCTCAATTTATTTATCTTTTTTTTTTTTTTTTTTTTTTTTTTAAAAAATTCACCTTTCCCTTTTTTTTTTTTTTTTTTTTTTTTTTTTACAAAATCCACTCTGGCACTTTCAGTGAGCTCTGTATTTTCTGGGTCACAGCTTTTCTCATATTGACCTGAAATAGGGAGTGGCAGGCTAAATCCTAGCATCTAGAACTATTTCTGGCTTGTATTAAATCCCTGGAAATATTTGCCAAAAGGATAAACGAATGTGCTTAACTGTTTTTATAGAGAGCACTGGGAAGTTTCCTTTTCTTCACATGATTACAAGTTTCTTCATTTTTGCTGGGGGGCGGGTCTTTTTGAGACAGGGTCTCTCTGTAGCCCCAGCTGTCTTGGAAATCGCTCTGTAGACCAGGGAAGACCTGGGAAGCCAGAGGGGAAAACGTGACATTAGATGGGTTAATCAGGCTCCAGTATATTGAAGCACGCTAAAGACATTTGGGGACACAAATGCGCCCCACCATTTATGACAATATACATAAATCTTATGGGATCTATAAGAGGGGTACTGATAGGGGAAGGGGCTGAACTCACAAAGATCTGCCTGCCTCTGTTTCTGTATCTTTATACTCTATGTCTACATGGCAATGTTCATTGATAGTCCTCAATATACAGGAAATGCTACAACTCCAACTATGATACTTTATATATAGTTGATATTAAATTTTATTTTTTTATTTTTTTATTATTATTTATTTCTGTAATGTGTATGAATGTACTGTCTGCATGCAAGTGTGTGCACCCGTGTCGTGCAGTGCCACGGAGGTCAGAAGAGGGTGTTGGATTCCCCTGGAACTAGAGTTCTCCTGGAATTGGAGTTTCAGACGGTTCTCGGCCGCCATGTGGGTGCTGGGGATCGAACCCGGCCGCCATGTGGGTGCTGGGGATCGAACCCGGGTCCTCTGCAAGAGCGTCGGTGCTCTTAACCGATAGGCCATCTCTTCAGCCCCGATATTAAATTTTAAAATACTAAGTGAAGGGGCTGGAGAGATGGCTCAGGGGTTGAGTGATGACTGCTCTTGCAGAGGATCTGGGTTTGATTCCCAGCCCCCACATGGCCGCTAAGAACTATCTTTAACTCCGGTTCCAGGGGAATTTGACATCCTCTTCTGACCTCAGTGGCATTGCACGATACAGGTGCACCAACCTACATGCAGATGGGCGTGGTGGCGCATGCCTTTAATCCTAGCATTTGGGAGGCAGAGGCAGGCAGATCTTTGTGAGTTCAGCCCCTTCCCCTATCAGTAGCCCTCTTATAGATCCCATAAGATTCATGTATATTGTCATAAATGGTGAGGCGCATTTGTGTTCCCAAATGTCTTTAGTGTGCTTCCATATACTGGAGCCTGGTTAACCCATCTAATGTCACATGCTTAAAGAAATGTCACTTTTTCCCCTATGGCTTCCCAGGTCTTCCCTGGTCTACAGAGCAAGTTCCAGGACAGCTGGGGCCACAGGGAGACCCTGTCTTGAAAAGACCAAAAAGAAAATAATAAATAAAAAATTAAAAATAGCTTCATTTGAAAAAATAAATAAAATAAAATACTAAGTGAAGTCCCAACATCATGTGCAAGACTTTCATATTTACTATGACACTTCCTTTTGAAAATGTATCTTTTATCTTTAGACTATCACATTTCCAATTCACTTAGACCCTTTTTAAACCAATTTCAGTTTTAATTATTATTTGAACTTTAAGCTAATTTTGATATATTAATCATGTGCTTCTAATCAATAGATTTTTTTTTTTTAAATGGCAAATATAGGGACTGGAGAGATGGCTCAATGGTTAAGAGCACTGGCTGCTCTTGCAGAGGACCCAGGTTAAATTTCCACCACCCACATGGCTGCTAACAACTGTCTGTAACTCCAGTTCCAGTAAATCAAGCACCCCCTTCTGACCTCTGCATGCACTGCATGACATGGGTGCATTTACACACATGTAGGCAATACACTCTTAACATAAAATACAATTTAAAACAAAAGAAAAAAGCAAATACAGCAGAGAGTAATTAAATTAGTGTAAACTTTTCAACTTTTCCTGAAAATGATTTTCAATCTAGCTCTATGAGTAGAATTGGGTCTTCGATAGCAGTGTTTTGACAGCTTACCATATTTCTTTGATAAAATAATGTACTTTTCCACAAAGTATGCTAACACTGAACATAAACTCAATCCAGTAGAATTCAAAGCCCCTTTCATCTAAAAAGCAGCCACTATTCTGCTATATTTAATATATTTGATTAATAAAATTTCAAAAAAAATTAGCATGCTAAATCAAAGTATAAAGCAAAAAGATGACTCATTTGGAAATGTATATAAGAATCATAGAGAAGAAAAGAAGGTCCACGCGGCCAGAGAGATTGCTCAGTGGTTAAGAGTAATGGCTGTTCTTGCAGAGGATCCTGTGATTCTCAATACCCCCATGGCTGGTAACAACCCTCTGTAACTCCAGTTCCAGGAATCCAATGCTCTCTTTTGACATCGACAAGTACTGGATAAGGTGAGTATACTTACATACTTGCAGGAAATACACTCATAAATACAAAATAAAAATAATAAATAAAATATTTAAAAGAAGGTCCAGTTCAACATGCAAGATTTGTATAATGGATTGAATAAAGTGCATTTGTTTTTCGAAATGGAGAAATTGTCTCAACTGAAATACATTTGTTGATGAACGTTGAAGTAAAGAATGAATGAAAACAAGTATCTATTTCAATAGTAGAAGACCAAAATACAGAGAGAGGGAGAAGGAAAGAGAGAGAGATACAGAGAGAAGTTGATTGGTCAGAGTGAATACACATAAATTTTCTCAGAAATCTAATGAAAATTTCCTAATTCTGTGACATTTCACTCATAAACATCTTGTCAATTAACTGAGCATCACATATTTTTATGTATGGGCTTGTGAACTTGTGGACAATATAGATGATATGCTGCAAAAACACAGACAAAAAATCATTACACATGCAACAAAAAAATGTTAGTTGAAAAATTCAGAATCTGTTGCATTATAGACACTTAACCACAGCTTTACACTGAAGCACAAATAAATGCCGAAAAAGTGAGAAAAAAATATTCTTGGATCTTTCAGAGAGTTGAATTTGCAAAGGCAAAGTTCTAACTTATAAGGTGAATGTAACATAATGAATGATGGGATTTAAGCTCTTGACAATCTGTGACCTAACCTGTTCAATACTGGATAGAATTCACCGAATATTTACCAAATAAACAGCAGCTTCTCAGTAGCAAGATGTTAAGAAATCTTCAGGGAACAGATGTGAAGGAGCAGTTTGCACTCTGCAGATTCTTTGCCATGACCTCACTGGTAATACATGCAAAGGGGACAGCTTACAACTAGGGAAAGGAGTTGAACATGAGCCTTCCCAAGAACTTTTCCATGATTGCCTGCAAGAAGTCAAAGGTTTAAAGTACTAAGGAACAGGAAAAGTCACTTTCACCTGGAATGCTTGGGGAAAAACAGAGACAAACATTGAGGGAAGCCAGAGGGGGAAAAAGTGACATTTCTTTAAGCATGTGACATTAGATGGGTTAACCAGGCTCCAGTATATGGAAGTGTGTTAAAGATATTTGGGGACACAAATACGCCTCACTACTTATGACAGCATACATGAATCTTATGGGATCTATAAGAGGGGTACCGATAGGGGAGGGGGCTGAAGTGTGATCAAAATACAGTTTATGAAATTTGAGAAAAAATAAAAAAAAGGTTTTTTAAAGAATTGTACTTATATTTCTTATCAGCAAACCCAAAAAACCCTCAGTTGCCCATTTTAATCCCTCCTCCTAGCTTCCAGAATTGATGTTTATGAAATTTTCTGCACTTCTTTTGAAGCCGTCAAAGTTCTTGAGCAAAGGCAAAGCCTCTGAACCTAACTATTCGATCTTCTTTCTAGGTCACAATCATCTTTGTATACTAATAATAGCTGTTTCTTTTAATTTCTCCAGACTTTCCTGTCTAAAAGTTTTAATATTCATGAGTCTTTAAACATTATTTCCCCATTACACATCTTTTGGCCACAACCAAGCTCTATCTCATTAAGATTCATTTATCTATTCCTTTCTTTCTTACTGGCTTTTTTCCTGTCCATTATCCTTCGGTAAGTTCCCTGCTCTTTCAGGCTCTGCCTTTCCTCTACCTCTGGGCTTCTTTTTGAGATGCTAATCCCTCTATGATTGTCTGCCTTCTCTTTCAGACTTGAACCCTGACTTCACCATTTGCCAATCAGCCGCATCCAGAGTGCTTGCTCTGAGCCAGGTTTAGCCTTTATTGCTTATTTTACAGATGGAGGAATGATCTTCCTGATTTTCATTAATTTTTCTTCGCACATTCTCGCCTATACTTTCATTCCTCATCCCCCTCCCCCCAAAAAACTATTTGAAATATCCTCCTCTCTTCTCTTCATTTCCTGAACACACTTCTATACATGTCAAATTATTTTGTTTTTCTCTATGTTCATATGTCTACATGTCTCCTTCCCCAAGACAACTTAAAGACATTTCCTTTATTGCTATTATATCATCCTTTATTTGTCATCTTCTGTTACACCCTGAAGAGGCAGTTAGCTGGAATGAACTTTGTATTTCTGCAGATCAATATAATCTGGATATTCAACAATAATATACAGTTGGATTGGATTGATATTTTTACTTACAAGCATGATTTGAGGAAAAGGGTGTGAAGGATACAGGAAAATAGGGAAGCCGAAAACTAAAAAGATATGTAACAAATTAATAGATTTGAATATTTGGTCATGGGCAGTTCACAGAAACAATATAGTGAACAAAGTTACTCAGAGTCTGAAATAACTGCAGTTCATGACCTTTAGTATTAATTTGACACAAAAGAAATAGACCCAAATGGAGGCTTTAGGACAATTTTATTAGAATTTTAAAGAAAAATCCTCAGAGCAGGCAAGCTGGGAATCTCAGCAGCTGCCTAGAGAAGGGGAATAGAGGGGAAGAGGAAGAAAAAGTCCTGAGGCCGTGCAGACATGGAGGTCAGACAAGGCCACTAGTCAGCCACATGGTGGGGAGAAGGAAGCTTTAGAGAAGCATAAAGAAATACAAAATGCTGGGGCTGGAGAGATGGCCTATCGGTTGGGAGTACCGACTGCTCTTGCAGAGGATCCGGGTTCGATCCCCAGCACCCACATGGCAGCTGAGAACCGTCTGTAACTCCAGTTCCAGGGGGAATCCGACACTTTTTTCTGAACTCCGGGGCATTGCACGACATGGGTGCACAGACCTGCATGCAGACAGTACATTCATACACATAAAAAATAAGTAATTTAAAAAAATAAATACAAAATGGGAGGCCTGCCCAAAGAATTAAAGAAAGTATGTTTAGAGAAGGAATTTGGAGAGACAAAGGGGAGATTACAGACAAGCATGCAGATGTACAGAGACCTACATACCTGTGGCGGGATCCAGAAGCACTGCACCAAGAGGTGAGACTCCAGGCAATAAAAGTTCATTATCTCAAGGCAGTAGGTATTCTGCCCATCTATTAAACACGACTTAAAGTGAATCTGGCTTCCTAGTGGTGATCCCATCAGCAGATGATTGGCCAGTGAAACTGGAAAGGTGGATTTGTCTTTTAATGAATAGACTAGAGATATTATAGTGTTTAACAGTTATTGTTATGGGGACTATTTGCTAAATGTGCAGCATTTCTAACATTGTGTTTTCTTCCTTACAGGGCTTATAGTAGCACCCAGGAAATCTTATTTAATAAAGATAGAATAAAACACATTGAAATTTTCATCTAGATAACACATTAATGCTGTTTGTATACTGGCCACACCCTCATTAGTTTCTCTTATAATGTCAGCACTTATTTAATGGTTGAATTATGAATGTAAAAAAGATAATCACTATATTTTAAAAGTAGCAATGATGTAATACAATGTCTGTTACACTCTTGTGCCAATGTCATACCTATTAAGTTTTGTCTTCCAATTCTTGGGCTATTGTAAAAATGAATTTTTACATAATCACATACCAGTTTCCTATCTGCACTTTAAGATGCTTAGCGCACCTACGAAAGCTTTTATGTAAAATAGTACCTTGTCATTTTGATCTAAGGCATTAACGGAAAAGTTATTGGTAATTTTGTATTTAAAGCTGATAAAATAAATAACATTGTGTTGCAGAAAGTATTTTATGGAAAGTGTAAAACTGTAGCAACATAAATAAAATTTGTTTTACATCCTTCATTTGAAAGAAACAGACTTAACTTAAAAGTAATAAAGAATATACTATCAGAAACACACCTATTTTCAATAGTTCTATTTATTTTCAAGTACACTAGTTACACATAGGTCTGAAATTTTATAGAAAAATTTTAATTTGGGACATCACTTATAATAGAAATAGGAAAAATTAAAACATCACTTTGGTTGCTAATAGATCTTGCCTGTTATGATAATCAAGAACTTTGGAGCAGGAAAAGCTCTGAGACTCAAGAGAGAAATGGAGAAGACAGACAAGAATCTTTCCCATCTGCTCCCTGTGGTTAAGCAGAATAGAAGTCTTTGTTTCCCAAAGCCTCCACATTCCAGTAACTATTTTTTTTTTTTTTTTTTTTGGTCTTTTCGAGACAGGATCTCCCTGTAGCCCCAGGCTGGCCTTGAACTCACAAAGATCCACCTGCCTCTGTCTCCCAAGTGCTAGGATTAAAGGCTTGTGCCACCACACCAGGCTTCCAGTAACTATAATGAATGATGGAAGTCTTTGTTTCTCCAGGATGTCACATTCCTATAAACTTTGTGAGCATGTGTTACCTGTAAACCAGTTATTTAATTGTTGCATATATGTCATTTGCTCTTTGTTTACATTTGTCACATGGGATATAAAGCATAAAAGTCCCAGAGTTTGATGCATTGATGGAAGGATCCCTGGGTCAGTCACTACAGTGTAAAATTAAACTCCCTCTCCTCACTTTACTTTGGCTTTGTTCTCATGATTTTTTCCATTACACATTCACATCCAACAAGTTATGATATAGCTTCTCAGGGATGGGGTGTACCATAAGATACATTAGTAAGTATGGCAGCATGTTGAGAAAGGATCTTTTTTATTTGTTTGAATTACTGTGACCGAATTTCTTTTGAATTATAATCACTGTGACTGAACAAAGCTCCACATGAAATGTCATAAATTGTCACACAGATTATATCCTTTGATACACTTTATTCCCAAATCCAAACTTTAATGGCTTCTTTGCTTTCATCCTTGTTATCATTTTATAGGTAAAAGCCAGCTCCGTATTTTGTTTTACAAAGTGCTATGGCTATATCTACACCTGCGTCTTCAGACTTACTTGATGCTCAGTCAGAGGCATTCCATCAAAAGAGGAAGCCTGGCTTTTCCCTGGGCTCCAAACAACTGCATTCTTAAAAGTTATGTATTCAAGTTCAAAACCCATTATTGTGTTACTAACATGCAATGGAACCAGGTGAGAAGGCATAATAAAATTTATCTGAACTGTATTTTACATTTCAACTCAATATTTAGCTATTTTATGTTTGTAAAAGTTTTCTTTTTTGCTAAACATTCATCTTGTGTGGTTAGAATTAAATATATCAACTACTGCTGGGCATGGTGACTCACACCTTTAATTCCAAAACTTGGAAGGCAGAGGCAGGCAGATCTCTGTGATTTTAAGGCCAGCCTACTCTACATAGTGAGTTCCAGGACAGCTGAAGCTTTAGGAAGACCCTGTCTCAAAAAGACCAAAATTATATATATATTACAGTAATTTTAATAACTATTAAGAATTTGCAGTTATACCACTCCTTGGCATATACCCAAAGGACTCATCCTACAGCAAAGATACTTGTACATCCATGTGTGTGGTTGATCTTTTAACAATAGCTAAGAAATGGAAACAATCTAGTTATCATTCAACAGACAAGTGGATAATGAAAATGTGGTACATTTTAACAATGGAGTTCAAGTCAGCTGTAAAGAAAAACTTGTGATTTTCAAGTACATGGAAGGAACTAGAAACTCTTATATTAAGTGAAGTAACACAGAGTCAGAAAAACAAGTGACATATTTTTCCCTCACTTATTGATCCTAGAGCGAAATCCTTACATGTGCATATATAACCTGATATAACTGCAAGAGTTGGGTAAATAGAAAGAAACCTGGGAGATAAAAGGGGGAAAAAAAGGACCCTAAGAGAGAACAGTAGGAGACTTGTGCTATCCAGGGGGGAAATAGATAAAATGGGGTATTAAAATGGGTCTGAGAGAGAGACAGTAATACAAAGACCTATGAAGGTAAACAGGAAGAAGGGGCTCAAGGTGGGGGTAATAGGAGAAAGATGTAATTAAGGATGAAGTGGGGATACTTTAACTGGGCAGGGAGGAGGGATGGTTGGCCAGAGAGAGAAGAAAGATAAATAATACCTAGCTGGTATAAAAAATGAGAAACATATCAGTTGAAAAACCTATAGAATAGTTACACAAACAATATCTCCACATGAGTCCATTTGTATAGCTGAATGCTATATAACAAGAAATAGTGCCAGACAGGAGAAATAGCCCTTCGAGTTGTAGGCTAGGGTAGTACAAGACACTCTCAAAATTATATAGGCTATTGCCAAAGGCCTTGATTGTATCTAATAATGAAGGTGAGACCTTCTTTCTGAGGACAAGCTATACTTCAGACATAAGACAATGCAATGGACCTGGACCTCCACTTTGCATAATATTATCCCAAACTATGAGAGCTATTTGAAAACTAGCTCTCATAGTTTGGGGTAATATTATGCAAGTTGCTAAGGGAGAATATCAACTTATGATAAAACCCCAGCTTTAATGCTTAACAACCACAAAAATGGCCTGCAAGACAAACTACAGTGGGTCAATAGTGGCAATTTCATTTTGGGGTTAATCAACTGCTACCTAACTGGCCTTAAAATGTACTCAGTGGGAGGGAACTCATGGGTGGTTTTGTAAACATAGCCAAATACACATGTCTGGAGAGATCATAGATCTTAGAGAAAACCCAAAGTTTGTCATATCCTTAGACAAATCTTGTATTTACAGATAATTATGCCAGTTGCTACTCATCAAAGACACTTCTTTTGAAACAGACAGACACTATTACAGAGTCACACACAGAGATTTTCTCTGAAATGCTCAACCCTAAGTGGCACATCAACAATGGAACCTCCATACCTAAGAGTCATGGAACATACTAGAACACAGGATAGAGAGAATACTAATGTAACTCTCAACTCAAATCAACAAAGCTCCACTTGCAGCAGAGGGAAGTGAATCCAAGGCTCAGAACCATTGTAGAAGATGGGGTGGACAAACTTTAAGAGCCAGAGAAGAGGTGTATGACCAAATGGAAATAGTCTTATAGGCTCCTGGGATCTTGCTCATGTGAACTTACAACAATGGTCACAGCATGTGCAGACTCATGCAATCTCAAGCTGACAAAAATCCAGTAGAAAAATGTGAAAATTTGGTCAGCAACCCTCAATCTTAGCCCAAAGAACCATTGGGCAGCTGATTACTACTCAGTGAGTAATAGCAAATCTTCTTTAAGTGAGAGGCTCTAGATAGGTGGTCTAGACTCCAGCTGATGAACTTGTACTGAGGGATGTTAGGGGACACTAACTTGACACAGTAGGTTTTAACATAAGTGACTGAATGTATGAATTTCAGAGGGGTGGGGGATAATGGCAAACTTGATTGAACAAGGACCTCAGATTGGTATGGAGTTTTAATGGCTGAGCTCAGTCCCTTTAAGAGACAGTCTTTATAAAGTAGGAAAGGCTTTGTCAGACCCAAGTGACTTAGACCAGCATTTAGAGTATGTTTGTAAAAGAGTAGAACAACCTAAAGAGACATAAAAAAATACACAAAGTAAAAGAAGAAATCTGCTTGGGTTATTTGAAGGCAAATGTGGCAAGATTTGTGTTTAAAAAATAAATAAATAGGGGCTGGAGAGATGGTCTAGCGGTTAAGAGCGCTGACCGCTCTTACAGAGGACCCGGGTTCGATCCCTAGCACTCACATGGCAGCCGAGAACTGTCTGAAACTCCAATTCCAGGAGAACTCCAGTTCCAGGGGAATCCAAGACCCTCTTCTGACCTCCGCAGCATTGCACAACACGGGTGCACAGACTTGCATGCAGACAGTACATTCACACACATACAGAAATAAATAAAATTAAAAAACAAAAAATAAAAAGCCTAAGTCTATGCTAAAGAACCTCTGAAAGGCTTTTTTTTTTTTTTTTTTTTTTTTTTAGAGACAGGGTCTCCCTGTAGCCCGAGCTGTCCTGGAACTCACTCTGTAGACCAGGCTGGCCTTGAACTCACAAAGATCCATCTGCCTCTGCCTCCCAAGTGCTAGGATTAAAGGCATGCACCACCATGACCAGTGTATGAAAGGCTTTAAAGACTGAGGAACAGTAAACAAAAGGTATACAGAAAATGAAAACTGTCCCAGATGTGGATAATGATCCCACCAAGATTAAATAAAGTACGTTTCTCTGCTCTGAAAATTTATGCTAGGGGTGGATGCAGTTGTCAGCAGCCAGATGTGGTCAATGAAACACAATAGGTGTGGTTATAGGCAGGAGTCAAATCCAGGGTATGTCTGACCCAGGAAATCAATATTTATAGCTGAAGAAAATGAGGATCTATTCCTCATTGGCCCTATGCAGGGCCAGGCATGAAGAAAATGACTATAGAGACTGAAGAACTGACTAAATTGATGCCTATTGTCCATGGTATTTTACCCAACATGCATCTGATGATAATATAGTTGATATAAATGGATAAATTCTTCCTGTGCTGTCTTAGACCTTGTTTATGTTTGATTTAATATATAATGTTAATTTTGAGTGTTTTACAGATGTATAACCTGTGGTGGTTTGAATGAAAATGTCCCCCATAGGCTTCAAGGATTCAGACATTTTGCCCCTAGTTGGTGGTGCTGTTTTTGGGAGGTCTTAGAAGGTGTGACCATGCTGGAGGATGTATGTCACTGGAGGTAGGCTTAGAGAGTTTAACAAGCTTTGCTAGTCTCCAGTGGCTCTCTTTCGGCTTCCTGTGCTCACTGGAAGGTGTGAACCTCAGCTTTCTGCTCCAGCTCCTGCCACCATGCCTCCCACCACAATGGACTCTATTTCCCTGGAACCCTCAATCATAAGCTCAAATAAATTGTTACTTTTATAAGTTCCCTTGGTCGTGGTGGTTTTATCACAAAAACAGAAAGGTGACTAATACAAAACCCATTGAAGAGGGATCAAGTGCACCTGAAGAAAAAAACGATGAAAAGGAAATTCACAAGCAGGTACAAGGGCCAGGCATAATCATAAGATTCTTGGGAGCTTTATGCTTGGGTAAGACATGAGGGCTATCCACCAAGATGGTTGGGGAATGTCTACAATGTATTGGACCCTTAGGTGCCAAAGAATAAACAAATATCTTATAAAATTATAAAAATAGAGGATCCCCAAATTGTACAATTGTTAAATAAAGATTTCAGTACCAGGACTGGTTTCTCCCTGCCCCCCCCCCTTAATCTGTTGGCCAGGGAGGCTCTGGAGGCCCCCTGGGGGTCTACTGCCAGTAATGTTGGTTGCATGCAGGAAGCAGAGGGTAAAGCTCCATTGCTGAAGAAATGGCATGGTGTGACAGCAGGATAGAGAGATCTAGCTAGAAACAAATTGAAAATTCCCTACCACTGGATGGCTGGACTTCATAGTGCCAGAGGGTGCTAGGCAGAAGGATGAGAATGGTCCCAAAAGTTTTACTTAATGACATACCCCATGTGCTGCATGATCACATACCAAGAAAGATGTTCCAGTTGGTACAATAATGTCTCACCCAGTATAAGTATAACCAGCAAATATCCAGTTGGATTTAAGGCCTGCTCCAAGGGAAGAAACACACACCTGTTACTGTACGTCAGGTTGACACCTTTTGGCAGAGAAAGATACAGGCCCTGGTGGGGAAGCCACTGCAAATGTTTTATTAGAGGGCTGTGATGCCCCTTCTAAGTTACCATCTAAGGAATTTTGTTTATGTTATAGATTGGGCTGTTATAATGGTCAATTTTTGTTTAGATGTTAATGCTTCCTTTCATTGTGTTTTATTCATAGGAAAAAAATATCTCAATGGAGTCAACGGTTCATTGGAAACAGACAATGAAAAGATACAAGAGCTTGATGTCTCAACACAATCGAAAGGTCCTGCTACCTCTCTCACCCCCTCCAAGGCTCAAGGACCTTTGCGAAAAATGCAAAGAAAAAGAATGTAGGAAACAAGAAGGAATAGGGTGTTGCATGGGCAGTCCTCCCAAGGGAAGATTGACTTTCAAGATCAAATGCTTCATGACAAATAGGGGGACCTGCATGCCCAAGGTTTTAATCTTGAAGATTACCTTCCCAAGCAGCCAGTCTAGCATTGGCTGGATAAAGGGAGGGGGAGGCAAGGGCATGCAAAAGGGAACACTGGAGGCCAGGCATGTTCTCCTGTCTTTGCCATCTTAGATGGAGCTCTCAGGGTCCATCTGGGACCCTGGATGAACATGAGGGAAAGGGGAGCACTGCCTTTCATGTAAGTGGGGCTCTTGCCCATTTACTATGTAATCAAGCCCAATTAAATTCTCTAGAATCTTCCATACTATGGTTTTGAAGAGTCTTCCTCACTGCCTTTGGAACCACACAGGCAGGACACTATTTGCATGCATGTTTTCTGGAAGAAATTTTAGCAACAAATGTTCATTATTGTTATGTATTACATGTAAGTATATTGTAGTTTCATACAATCCACTCCCTACATATATTTAATATACATGTACATATAGAGAGTATTAGGGAGAAATTGAGGTATGGTGTAGTTGTAGAGTAAGTACTTAACATGCTTTAAGCCCTGTGTTCAATTCCAACACTGGCACTGCAAAAAAAAAAAAAAATGGCCTGGAGTCATAGGTTAATGATAAAACATTTATTTAACATGTTGAAGTCTCTGTGTCTGATCTCCGCAGATGAGAGAGAGAGAGAGAGAGAGAGAGAGAGAGAGAGACAGAGAGAGAGAGATGAGATTCAGAAACATCTCAAAATTCCAGTTTTTTTTTTTTTTTTATTCAGGGTTACTTGCTACATTAAATGATTGATATATTTGGAGTAAAACATATATTGGTTTATGAAATCATGTCCGATTGTATGAAATTGTTAATAAGACTGAAATGTGAAAATTTAATCATTAGGCATTGAACATTTCTATGAAATTTTGTGAATATTAAATAAAGCCTAGATAAACGTATTATTCATTTATTCATTCATTCATTTTTGATGCACTGGAGACCCACCCCAGGGCCTAATACATGATGTGTAAGATATCTACCAGTGAACATTTTACCCCTGATAAATATATAATTAAAAGAACATTTAACCAATGAACAAATATAAGGAATTTGTTCATTTTACTTACAGACCTTATGTGTTAGCATATTTCTGAATCTTGGTTCCAGAATTCTTCTAGGACACGGTATCAACTATATTCTCTTTCAAATTTTAATAAAAATATAATCTATGTTAATATGCACAATATCCAGAGGAATAAGGTATTATAATTTTTGAGAAAAATTAAGAGCCCACTAAAAGATGTCAGTGATGTACACGATGAAAATTATGGGTCTGAATCTTTTTCTGTCATATTTAAGATGAAGATTTTAAAATGACAAAGTGGCCGGGCATGGTGGCACACGCCTTTAATCCTAGCACTGGGAGGCTGAGGCAGGTGGATCTTTGTGAGTTCAAGGCCAGCTTGGGTCTACAGAGTAAGTTCCAGGACAGCTGGGACTACAGGGAGACCCTGTCTCAAAAAGACCAAATAAAATAAAATAAAATAAAATAAAATAAAATAAAATAAAATAAAATAAAATAAAATGACGAAGCGTCTAGAAATGGGACCAGCTTGAGTTTCTGGAACTTCTGATTCCCACTAAATGAATAAGAACAAAAAGCTTAACGATTTTAGTGAGCCTAAATGATTGTGGAAATATGGGTCAAAAAAACATGAATGAATAAGTGTGTTTCTCTTGATTTCCATAAGCAGATACAAGAAAATCTGGGGAAGAAGGTTCTTATTTCAATTAAGTTGAAGGGTTTTTCTCTGACAATGAAAGTGAATGGTCTATTGGAAACAAGCCTTTATATCAGGTTGATTAAATTTTTTACTTAAAAATTTATATCTTTCCAGGAGTGGTGGCGCATGCCTGTAATCCTAGCACTCAGGAGGCAGAGGCAGGTGTATCTTTGTGAGTTCAAGGCCAGCCTAGTCTACAGACTGAGTTCCAGGACAACTGGGGCTACAAGGAGACCCTGTTTAGAAAAGACCAAAAAATATATATCTTTAATAACTAAGTAGCATGGAGTAGGTGTTTATATTTGAAGTATTTCTCATATTTACTAAGATTTTAAATAGCAATTTTGTCAAAAAGAAGACAATTTGTTACCTTTCACTCTGTTGCCCTTTGCTCAACATTTACCTAGCCCATTTTATCCCTGACAGGTGGGAACCACCTTTAACTGATTACTGCTATGAAGTCAACTTGTTTTATATTTTGTTTATGAGTGAACTCATAAGTTACTATGCAACTCTTCTTTTACTTAGTATGGAAATTGTTCTTTCCATCTCTGTTGACACAAATGGCAGAATTTCTCTCTTTTTGATGACTGAGTGGCAATCCAATGTGTATATGTACTTTAAAAAATTCTTTATTCATCAGTTGGTAGAAATTTAAATTATATTTATTCCTTGGCTATTATGAATAGTTTTGAAATGAACAAAGGAATTCAGATGTCCCTTTAACACACTAATTTCCTCTGGATACATCCCCAGTAGTAAGAAGGTCAACATAGTCAGGTGAATATAGATAATAACAATGTGCTCTATATTTCAGGAAAATAGAAGGGTTCACAGATTTTATGAAGAAATCATTCATGTCCCAGGAGACAGATATGTTTAACATTATTTAAACATTAAACCATATATATATGATTATCAAAATTCACACATTGGTGTATTCATTTGATTTTTATGTGTCAATAAAATAATTCCACTGCACATGACAGTACATGTCTTTATTTCCAGCTTTTGGGAAGCAGAAGCAGGCAGATATCTGTTGAAGTGAAACCAGTCTGCTCTACTTAGTGAGTTGCAGGCCAGCTGGGGGGTAGATGCGAAATGCCTAAATAAAAAAATTAATTTACAATAAGCAAAGATTTTTTATGGAGACAATATTAGATACATACAGATACTTAAACTTTAGTAATAAAATGAGAGTTAAGTGTTTTAAGCAATCATGCAATAAAGTATCAATGTTATTATATTGTTCAATGCATATTACATTGGTCTTGTATGAGATAACAGATTTTATAATCTTAACTCAGTATATGTATCTGGAGTTGTAATGTATACTTCGATTATATACATCTAACAGGTTTTAATAGTGAACAAGAAATAAAGATTAGCAGGAAAACAGCACGCAACCTACCTGGAAAGGTATTACTATGCAGCTTCAGTGACAGAGACAGAATCAGGGTTGCTTGATATTATGTTGAAAAAATATTATCAACCATTCAGATATTATTTAATAAGGAGAGTTCTGTAGAAGAAGAGGATACACAGACTATGCTGCAGAATCATATTTAGGCAATTTTCCAAAGAATAAAATCTTCCCATGAGTAGCAATCTTCCTTTATCCACTCTTTAAGTGGTTCTTAAATATTTATTACTATATTTCCTAAAATGTGTCCTGATTCATTATAGAAATTATAGTATTTCTCCTGTATATTACAGAAACTATTTTATGTGATGCCTGGAAGTAAAAAACAGTTACTCTATCTAATTGGATTATCATACACCGTTGAATTTATATTGCCTATGGATATAACAATCATTTATTTGACTCATAGAAATAATTATCAAATCCATTGTTATCAAAGGAGTATAATCAGTGGTAGAAAAACTTACTCATATAGAAGAAATGTGTTTTGCCTACCAAATGATGATCACTATTACGGCTACATCACTGTATGAATTAAGTCCTAAGATTTCAACTGAAAGCAGTAAAGTATATCATCAACAGAAGAAGGGCATTGTTTTCTCCTCTGCAAGGTCAACCTTTCTCAGAAGCCATCAGTACACTTTTTCCCAGTGTGGTGGTTTGAATGAGAGTGTCCCCTCATAAGCTTTAAGAACTCAGACATTTTGTCTCCAGTTGGTGGCACTGTTCTTAGAGGTCTTAGAAGGTGTGGACATGCTGGAGGAAGTACGTCATTGGGGGGCGGGCTTAGTGAGTTTAACAAGCCTCGTGGTCTCCAGTCTCTCTCTCTCTCTCTGCTTCCTGTGCTCCTTGCAAGATGTGAACCTCTGCTTTCTGCTCCAGCTCCAGCCACCATGCCTCCCACGACAATGGACTCTAATTCCCTGGAACCGTCAATTGTAAGCTCAAATAAACTCTTCCTTTTATAAGTTCCTTTGCTCATGGTGGTTTTATCACAGCAACGGAAAAGTGACTAATACACGCACGGATCTATTGGAACCCACATGTGTATCTGTTCTAATCACTACTGAGATATCAGCAATCTGAGCTCAGTAATCTAGGACATTTGTTAAAGTGTGGCTATTACTGCTCCTATCTAAGCATAAGTATGGCCATCTGCAAACAACTAAAGTGTGGCTAGCAAAACAAAATGATACATGTCTTTTTATAGGCAGCCAATAGCAGTAATTAAGAAAGCACTGTTAATAGCTTTTGCCAATGAACATTTTTAAACGGCATGTAAGGAATGTTTATACTGCTCCACAAACTTCTGTTTTTATAAAACAGTATTGCATACTAGCTAACTTGTAGACCCTGATGGCATCTGCTTTAATCCTCAGAAAAATAAAAATAAAATAAAATACTTCTAACAATTAAAGTGACAGAATTTCTATTGTTGACCTTCAGTAGATGAATTAAGTATGCAAGCTGTTTCAAGAACTATTCTAGTTAGAGTTCAGGAAAAATAACATAAAAGTAATGCTTTGAAGATAAACCTTAGAAGTCTTAGTTGTTTAATATATTTACTTTGGATTGAAATACAATTTATATGACAGCCTGCAGAATTTATTAATGCTTTACATTTATCCTAAAAGATAGATTCTTCTAAAAGAAATAGATGACTTCCCTTGAGGATATTCAGAACTGTCTATGTAAAGATACTTGGAGTATACTTTAAATTGATGTGGGGTAAGTATAGCTATTTCTAGGGATGATCTAGTGTTGAATACTGTCTTAGAAAAAGTAAGGTAAGAACTACTGTAAATATTAATAATATCACATTATCACATTAGTATATCCAGTAATTGTCAGCTCCATAACTAAGTATTCTCTTCTCTCCCTTCCCAGCAGAATTAATATTTTGTAAAATCTTCTGATACACTGGGGTTACCAGCACTCTCTTTAATGTAACATTTTTCTTTGAAGGACTGAAAACAAGTGGTCCTCCAGGGCATCATAAATCTTAGTTTTCATTTAGAATATAGAAACCATAAAGAACATAAAACAATATTTAAGCCTCAGAGAAGACCAATTTTCAATACAAAATGGGATTGTTATGACAGTAAAGGAATGAACAGATGAGAATAGCAGCACTCCAATTTACACAAGGCTGCCAGACACAAAATAAAGGAGGTGAAGGAGCCCCAGGGATTGGCCATGATCGAGCAGTGACCAGGAAGTGGAAATGATCCATATACATGCTTAATTTTTCAGGCATTTGTATCAAAGACTATGGAATCAAGACTTAAAGAAATCACTAAAGAGTGATGTTATAAGTGAAGTAACACAGTCTCAGAAAAACAAATATGTTGACCCTCCTATGTGGATCCTAGGACTAAATCTTTATATGTAAGTCATGTGGGTAATTTGTTAGTAAAGATAATACCATATTAACTGATATTACTATAGATATAATTGGAAGTTTATGCTTCTACCTTCTTCAGTTCTAAAACTTATGAAAAAGACCAAATGTCTTTTTTAAAAGTACATTAAAACATATATCAACTTGCTATGTAGCTTAGGACTGTAAAGTTATATTTTTTTTACCTGCATGAAAGTATACTGTTAAACTTAATCCTCAAATGTATTTGGAATGAACTTAAAGTTTATTTTCAGACTTTGAAAGTTTGGTATATGTGTGGAGTATATCTATATCTATATCTATATATATATGTACATTTTTTAGTAATATTAAAGTGGAAAAAAAAGAAAAAAAAGAAAATGCAGTACATACACACAATGGAACTTTATTCAGTCATAAAGAAGTATGAAATTATGTCATTTATTATTTATGTTATATAAAATAAGCAAAACTCAGAAAAAAAATAAAAGTAATTAAAAATGAGAGATGCTTAAATGATATAAAATTATACATTGGGAAATTATGAATTTCATTAAATGGTCATCAGTTTTGTTAAGTGCACAATAAAATAATTTGATAAAACTTTAAGATAAAATAATTGAACAGAATTAAGCCACAATGTATACTAATTCCCTAATTATATTCAACATCGTTAAACTTTGGAGCCATTAAACATGGCATGAATTTAATATATATAATTTCACATATATTTATTGCTTGATTCAGTTCTTACAGGTTCTACTGAATAAAATGGAAGTAGATCTTGGACTCAAACTGCCACACACCCAAAAGAAACCAATGAGGGGCCACAGTTTAATATGAAATTTATTTAATTTGCTGGTGCACCAGAACCCAGTTGAGAAAACTGATTCATCCAACCCACTCCACGCAGGGATGGGTGTGACTTTGATTGTCTGTTACAGAGAGCTTTTAAAGTCAAAAATCCATAAACTAGAGGAATTTGGTGACATCATACAAACACAATTCAAGACCATAGAAACACAATGCAAGCATTGTGGTGGTGACCTTTAACCTGATTGGTTGTGTTTAGCAGTGTGAAGCATCTTGGAGAGTAATGGGCTCCTTAGGGGGTGAGAAACATTCTTACAGGGATGGGAAAGTTCATCCTGACCTCAGGTAGCTATGGGATCTAGGAACTCAGGGTTGTACTGTATTCTTGTGGTTAAGGTAGTCATGGAACCAGGCTTGCATCAATTAGAGTTGCTCCTTTCTGACCTGGTCCTAATGGTAGAAACACTTTTCATGCCTCATTTCTCAATAATGCAATATTATTATTTATTTATTCCCATGGAACTTATAGGCAGACAAAGTTGGATCTTCTTATCTCTGTTAATATGTTTTAAGACTAGGAAAACATTCTGAAAGCCATTGTTAATGTCAATAAGATGGTTATATCAATATACATATATATATACATATATATATATATATATATATATATATATATTTTTTTTTTTTTTTTTGTTTTTTCGAGACAGGGTCTCCCCATAGCCCCAGATTTCCTGGAACTCACTCTGTAGACCAGGCTGGCCTTGAACTCACAAAGATCCACCTGCCTCTGCCTCCCAAGTGCTAGGATTAAAGGCGTGCACCACCACACCCGGCTTATATCAGTATATTTCATTGTTATATAAAATAAAGAAACCGTATTCAGTGATAATTTCTTGATCACCAAAAAACACAAGTATTCAGAGATAACATAGTAAAACAGAATTCAATAAGCACTGTTGCAACCTTCTCCAGTCCAGGACAAGAGGTTTAGGTGACAGCTGAGAAGTGGGGGTAAGAGACAGGGAGTCAACACACAGACACCAGGATTCAGGTGAAAGCAAGCAGATTGCTAGCTGCTACAGACTCATTTATTTAGGGGAAGGTAGAGGTATAAAGGTGGCCAGGGATTAAAGGTGTGTGCTACCACACCAGAGTAAATTTAATCCCAAGGACTGGGATTAAAGGCGTGTCCCACCACTGCTGGTCTGGAACTCACTCTGCAGGCCAGGTTGGCCCTGAACTCACAGAGATGCACTTACCTCCAGAGTACTAGGATTAAAGGTCTTCGAACAGGTTATGTCTGTTCTGCAGGCAAGGTGGTTAGCACTCTACAAAGCACATATACTATATTAAACTATCTAATGAATTAGAGAGTTAATCATTTCTTAGTCATGTGGTTTGAAGCACTAACAAAGTTATAATGAATTTTAGTAACTTGTAAACAGAAAACATACACTTTATATCACTGAGAATATTGAATAGCTAGAATTCGATGCTAGAGAATCTAGATCCAAAACAATCTCTGCTAATTATCTGTGTTGTTTCACAAAACACCTGGGATTTATTTGACTCATAGATCAGAAATTGGAGTTACCAGTTTTATCTAAAGTAATTTGTAAAACATACTAGCTTAGTAGAGAAAACAATGTATAGTTAATGTGATGCTATTGTTTAAAGATTTACAAAGGAAAATTTGTCTTTCTTTTTTCTCAAAGTTTCTGTCCTTAAGATGAGTGTGCTGTTGCATGCCCTTAATTCCAGGCATATCTCTATGAGTTTGAGACCAGTCGTGTCCACATAGTGAGTCCAACCCAGACAGAATTACATGGTAAGATCCTGTCACAAAATACACACATAGATGCATATATACATACATGCATACATACTTACCCAGGTATGTAAATGTATACATACAATGCTTAGAGTAGAAAAAAAAATGCTTCATGTTAAAGTTCATCATCTGTTTTGTTTACAGAAATCTTAAAATGTAGTCAAAGAACCCATATTTAAAAATTACAGCAGAGTGTGGTGGCACACTGTGGGGCTGGATGAATCCATTATGGCTTAGTATAT
Organism: Rhizomys pruinosus; assembly: GCA_009823505.1. Lineage (NCBI taxonomy): Eukaryota > Metazoa > Chordata > Mammalia > Rodentia > Spalacidae > Rhizomys > Rhizomys pruinosus. The sequence goes on along the minus strand of VZQC01015264.1, from coordinate 150,090 downwards.
TTAAGAGAGCTGGCTTCTTTCTGTTGACCTTCTAGTAGATTTCACTCCAAAATCCTAGGAGGCAGGCAGGAGAAAGAGCCACTCACACTCATTTTATTGGGCATCGGGCATCTGCAGCCCAGCCCCCAGGGGGATGGAGCTTGAAGCACAGCATTCCCAAGTCTTATCCCTCCTGAGGCATGTTTGCCCTGTCCTCTGGAGGCAAGTGGTGAAAGCCATAAGCTTATCTAGGGGGCTACTGTGGTTTTCCTGTCATAAAACTTAGTCATTACAGAATGCATGTATGCTTCTCCTCAGTCCTGCCCACCTCTTGATCAAAGAGCCCAACAAAAGTATGTAAGTGGCTGAATACCTACAATAAATGAGTTTTGCTCACTGACACAACTCCCAGATCTCTTTCTTCTGATCTCTTCAGGTTTACCACCATCTCAGGGACCACTCTGCTCCCTCCCACTTCCCTCCCCTCACCCTCAGCTGTTGGGCCAACCTGGGAATTGGGAAATTCAGGACACAGAGGAAGCCAACAGCACATGCCTTTAATCTCAGCGTGCAAGAGGCAGACGCAGGCAGATTTCTGTGAGTTCAAAGCCAGCCTGGTATACCTAGCCAGTTCCAGGACAGCTGGGGCTACAGGGAGACCCTGTCTTGAAAAGACCAAAAAAAAAAAAAAATTACTACATAACAAAGAATATACTCTTTCAGGTGAAGAATGAAAGTAGTTTTTTTTTTTAATTTATTTTATTTTTATGTGTACAAATGTACTGTCTACATGTAGGTTTGTGCACCCGTGTTGTGCAATGCCTTGGAGGTCAGAAGAGGGTATTGGATTCCCCTGGAACTGGAGTTCTCCTGGAATTGGAGTTACTGACGGTTCTCAGCCGCTATGTGGGTGCTGGGGATCGAACCCGGGTTCTCTGCAAGAGCAGTTGGCGCTCTTAACCACTAGGCCATCTCTCCAGCCCTGAAAGTAGGTTTTAAATAAGATCTGTAACAATATATATCCACAGTAACTTGTCAAACCTTAAAACTACGTGAATTAATTACATGTCTTTATTTATTATTAAATATTATGTTTGTGTATGATGGAGACATGTGGCTTACAACATGATGTGTGTAAGGAGGTCAGAGGACAACTTTGGAGAATAAGTTCTCTCTTCCAGTTTCCCTTGGGTTCTGGGGATACCACTTAAGTTATCACAGTTTCACCAAAGGCACTTACCTGCTCAGCCATTTTGGCCCTGAAATCATATTTGTAAGATCACTTGTGTTATTCTGCAGAGCAAACATGTATAATGCTTTAAATATCTCCATAATTGACTAACATTTTAAAGCCTTTGAGATCCACAATCTCTTATCACATTTTATCCTTGAAAAAGGACTTGGTTTTTCCTTTTAGATATCCCCCCAAAATAAGTGAAAAATGTTATTTTAATTAGCCATTATTAAAAATTAAATTAAAATGTATCTGTGTACAAAACTGTATAATTGTGTTGGAAGGAGGTAATGAGAAGTTAAAGGAAAAGGCAACAGATTTTAAAATTTCTTTCTTACTCAAATGATCCAATTTGAGCTGGAATAAAACCCATGCAATCTGCAGGGTGTCAGTAAGAAACAGCACAGCAGATGAGCAGGGACTGACATCTGTGGCTGGGGGAAAAAATTGGCATGAAGAGCATGAAACAAGTAGTTAAAGTGCTCTAAGTGGCCATAAAACCAGAATCTTCTGAAAAGCATAGGGCAATTTAATTTCTTATTTTTTATGATCTACCCTATTAAGTAACATGTATTTGGCAACATAGCTATAAGTGCAAAACAAGAATATCATTGTGGAGGAAAAAAGACCTTCAATAATTTTGTAGAAGATAGAAATGAAAGGATGCATTCCCATCATCTTGAGTAGACAAATGAAAATATTTATTATAAATTAGCAATGCTTTCCAAAATATACTACATCAGGTTGTGTCAGTGAGATTGTTGCAAAGCTCAGAAGATGTTCGTATTGGATTCCTAATATTTGAAAAAAATCTTCCCTCAAAGAGGCAACCCCTGAGAACTGGAACACATTATTTTCATTTTAGCTATGAATTACAATAACAAAATATCAAACTGAGATGAAGTGTAGAAATACTAAATCAGTACTGGGTCCTCAACACTTGACTTCAAAATAATAAGTCCAATTAAATAAATTATACATGCACAAATTCATTATTCTAGTTCAACCCATCATCAAAGGCTGAGAACATATTGCAAAGACAGAAACAAAGAAATCCTCATGTGAAATATTTTCCCAGTTGTTTCAAAGCTTGTTTCTCTTTCCAATTTATAGAGAAAGTTCAAAGCCCATATAACCCTATAATAATATAGATTTGAATGCAATTCTAATTTAATTTACCTTGGCTACACCTTCTATGTAAAACTTACTTGCTACTTAGCTGAAATGAGACCCAAAACAGCAGCTGACCTTGTAGCCCTTCTCTGCTTTGTACTTAGTTATTGTACACGCAGCTATTTCTACCAGCTTTAGATTCTGTGCTTTTCCTGATCAGAGGGACTGATACTTGCTGTGAAACTGATTGCATATTTCACTTGTTTAATAATTTTGAACCCATTTATTTTGCTTTGGCAGAGTACTATAATATTGCCTGTAAGACAACATGTAAACTAAAATTCCCTGACTTCTCCATTAATTATTCAAAGATTAACAATGAGGATGTGTCAGTGATACAAATTACAGCCTTCTAAATGCCAGAACCAAAATACTGGTCTTACTAAAATATTGTGTACAGAAAATATTTTCCATGCATGATGGATATTGAATTTTGAAGAGGTACTAAAATTAGATATTAATCCATAATCACCTTTTCATTATACACTATGTCCCATGGTTACTAAATGAAGTCCTAAACTGATAGAAAAGTTGCTATCTAGCCCATTCTCAATGGTCAGCTGAATATCTTCTTCAGATCTACTTACAAGAAACAGGGCAGAAAAGGTTGATGACTCCAGTGAACTTCCCCCAATCCTGCACCATAAACTGTTAGATGAGCTGTGGATCCAGTCTTCCCCATCTTAATTTGGGTCATGCTGCCTAAGTAATCATTGCAGTTATAAGTTGACACATCTATGGAGACTTTATGATATATAAGTATGCTATAAGTATTGCCATTTTCTTTCCTTAGAGCTTATTCATGGTATCTGACACTACTCTTCTGTGATATTCTTTTTGGCATCCAAATGAAAAACTGTCATTTTCCTAAATCTTGATTTAGAAAAGGCCATTTTTCTAAATGGTTTTACACATGTTTAAAAATCCTAGCTAAGTATGTTTTTTTTTTAATCTATGGGTAGACAAAGTACTATCTGTGGCACCCAGAAAAATATCAGCAAATGTGTGTTGATTTCATAAACTGATAATAGACTATAGTCCCTAATTTTAATAGCACTTAAAACTACACATTTCTGGATTCCTTAAATGGAAATTCTTCCTTCTCATTTAAATGCATATATTTAGAAAGAATGCATAGTTTGCCTTAAAGAATATGCCTCCACCCTTTTGAGCTACGGCTTCTACTTGATGGGGTAATACATGGCCACAGACTTAACAAACATGGTTCCAGTTTAAAAATGAGTCAATGTATCAAATGGATTTATTTTATTGCTGATCAGGAATATCTGCCTCTTGAAATAATGGCAATTGGATGTAATAGTGATTCTTGAAACAATAAAATGTTTGGCATAACAGGAATTGTAATGCATTGTTTAAAATGTGATCACTCTCTGGGTAAGCAGAGCAAGCTTTTTCATTAATTGATGATGTTTACCTAATATAACCTGAGCTGGCTACATGATTTAAAAAACATAAAATCCTTTTGTATGTGTTCAGGAAACATGATTTCTTGACTATATCATGGTGGTTCCTCTACCAGATTCAAGAAATTCTGTTTTCTTGGTTAAGTACTAGGGGGTTGTATCCTGATTCTCTGAAAACCTCTGTGCTTGCCTTTTCTTTCCACAGCATATGTTATAGATTTAATAAAGCCTCTTATCAAATAACTCAGTGTAGTTTTGTGGGTCGTTTCAAGTTCCAGCTGTGTAATCTGTGTTGTTAATTACAGAGGCGTTATGGAGATTCAAGACTGTACAGAGACTCTCTTTTTCAGCACACACTGTTGCCTTTATACCTCATTTTATTATGCTCCAAGACGACCCTGATTTCTATCACCTTTCAGTACTATAAGTGTGCTCTGTTTCAGCGAGAATAGAAAGAAATAATATTGTTCTACTTGCTCTGTATTTAGTTGGTAACATTGTACTCTGTTGTAATTTGGGGTTTGACAGGAGGTATATAGTTATGACAGAAAATGTCCAAATGAGATGGAGGTATATCTGAGAAGAGATGGTGCACTTTGAATATGATTAAGGGATGGCTCTCTGAGGTGAGGGGAGACGGGCAGTGCTTCAGTTTGGGCTGTAGAATCAAAAGCCTTCGTTTTAAATCCCTACTCTGACTTTTACTAACTTAGAACATGTTGCTTATCTTCTCTAACACTTGATGTTTTTCTCTACAAAATGGGGTAACAACACTTACCCCAGTGTTATTCTAAAAATCAGTCAAAATACAGCAAAGAAGAGCCTATATCAATGGGATGTATCAACGCTGATTTTCATCATTGGCATTTACATCTTTGTGGGCCTGGATGGGCTAGATCTATGATAAATGTTCGTGTAGATATTACAAATAAAAATATGAATATTAAAAATGAAAAAAAAGATATGCTGTCTGAAATTGTCAAATAATCAATAAAATATTATGGAAAAAAGGAAGCTGTTGGGTCAGTATTACAAGGTAGAATTTTTAATATACTTGTTGAATTTGTATGTATTTCATACACAACCTGTTAGTCCTATTTATAACCCCTTTCCAACTTTAGTAACCTCTGATATCCACTCCCATTGCGTTTGATGATTCTGTTATTTATGTTAAGGTCTATTGGGTCAAATTAGTGTTCCCTGATATCTCTCAGTACAAGCTGATCCACTGGGGTCAATCAGCCTACCTGGAGCTTCTCCCTTAAAGAAGACCAGCTCTATCTCTTCCTCACCCGCTAGTAATCACTCGGTACTTCTTCAGCTAAGATTGGTGCCTACTACCCATTTCCATAGTTCTATGCAGGTTTTTGTCTGCTTGAGTTTGAATGGGTCTTGTCCATGTTGTCAATATTGCTATAAGTTCATATGAGCAAGATCTGAAGATCCTGTACGATTTTATTTCCATATTGTCATGAACTTCCTCTCTTGGCTCTTAGAGTCTTTCTGTCCCCTGTTCCCCAGTGATCCCTGAGTCCTGGGTTCATTGTTCTCTCTTGCATGAGGGAGCATCATTGAGAGTTGAGAGATGCAGTAATATTCTCTCTATCCCTTGTTCTACTATGGTACATAAGTCTTGGCTGTAGAAGTTCCATTGTCGAAATGTCACTTAAGGTTGGCCATTTCAGAGACATATAACCTCTGTGTCTGACCAGTTGTGGAATTCTGTAATAGTCTCCATCTGTTTGCAAAAGAAGTTTCTTTGATGAATAGTGACTGGCATATTTGTGTATAAATATAAGGATATACATTTAGCACATACTAAGTAATTACATTTGTCTAGAGATGTGACAGTCTTGTGGTTTTTCTCGAAGATCTATGATCTCTCCAGACACATGTATTTGGCTATGTTGCAGTAAAATAAGTCTCCTGCCATTGAGTAGCCTCAACACAGCATTTTAAAAATTGTTCAAAACCACTTTCTAGCTTTTTTGCTCTTTCCCAAAACAATGTCATAATTTAAAAATTAAAGCATGGATTTGCTTGCTGGGCAGATGCCTCAGTGCTTAAGAGGACATGATGCTCTTGCAGAGAAACCAGGTTCGATTCTCAACAATCACATGGTAGCTAACAGCGGGAGGTAACTTGTTTAAGGAGATCAGTCGCCCTCTTATGAACTCTAGGAGCATTACAGGACATGGCTGCACTAACAATACGTGAGGCTAATACACACATGCACATAACATTTAAAAATTTAAAGTTAAAATGAACAAAAACACCCAATTGATTATCAAAATTGGAAATAAATTTAATTCTAGGACATGAAAATTTATAGCCCTGATCGAAAACTATGTGAGCATAACTAATAGTTGGAGAAAAATATTTTCTACAAAAAGAAACACAGAATTTCAAATTCTGTTTGATTTATTGCATATAATTATATTAATAAATGGGCTAACTGTTAAAATTAAGGAACATAGCTGATGTTTCAAATTTGTTAGGGCTGGAGAGATGGCTCAGTGGTTAAGATCACTGGAAAATCTGGAAGAAGAATCGGTTTCAGTTCCCGACACTCACATGGTGATTAACTACAGTTCCAGGGAATATGACAGTTTCTATTGACCTGCTCAGGCTTTTCAGGTCATGGGGGAATTACATACATGCAGTCAATATACTCACCCACATAAGTAAATATTAAAAAATAAAATACATTAAAGTGAAATTTTAAAAACAAACATATTAGTAATTAAATATATTAATTTTGTGTGGATTTTTCAATTACTTAATGAAGCATCTGTAAATAATCCAACAAGCTGGTTGGTGGCGCACGCCTTTAATCCTAGCACTTGGGGGGGAGAGGCAGGCAGATCTTTGTGAGTTCAAGGCCAGCCCTGGTCTACAGAGTGAATTCCAGGACAGCTGGGGCTATAGGGAGACCCTGTCTTGAAAAGACCAAATTAAAAAAAAAAACACTTAATAATCAATGATTTAATAATGAAGCTGAAATTTAAGTAGTCATTGGCAGGAATAGTTTATTTTCTTTCCAATTGCTGATATCTGGGTTAGTCTGAATGCTAAGGTGGTAGGCCTTAGTAAAAGCAAAAATAATAGGGAGGTTCAATCTCACATGTATCTAAGGGTTGATAAAGGCTCCAGATTGATATTTAAATGGGGTCTGCAATTTGGAACAGCTGTATGGTTCCTGATCATTTGGTTTCACTGCTCTCGTGCAGCATGGTGGCTATGAGGCAAAAATAAGCATCCCAAAGTACAAAGGATTAGTTCTTGATTACTTTTATACCTGGCTTTACAGGATGCATATTTTTCCTTTGCCCCTTTTTTACTGAGTGAGTTAGAAACAGTGATTCAACAAGTTGCAGAAATGTAGACCTGTGAAAAAAAACAGTGAGCCGGGCATGGTGGTGCATGCCTTTAATCCTAGCAATTGGGAGGCAGAGGCAGGCGGATCTTTGTGAGTTCAAGGCCAGCCTGGTCTATAGAGTGAGTTCCAGGACAGCTGGGACTACAGGGAGACCCTGTCTCGAAAAGACCAAAAAAAGAAAAAAAAAGAAAAAAACAGTGAAATCATTAGTGTCACATTACATGAGCAACTTGAGCATGCTTGGACAGAATGTGCAGAGTAACCATAAACTACTGGTTTTCCTGCATTAAATTCCTGTTCCCCCAATTTAAATTTTGTTAGTTATCTCCAATTTGCTGAAGCTCATTAACTATCAACTATATCCTTAGAAGAATAATATGGTTGTTAAATGTTCTAAAAACTTCATAAAAAGAAAAAAAATTGGTGATAGATAACTAAATAGAAAGATCGATGATTGATTGATGAGGTGGATGAGAGAAAATAAGCACAGTAAAAACCAAGAATGTGCAGGTTCAGATACGGAAATCATTATAAACTATAAGAAATCATTACCAAAGAAATAATGAAATAAAATTTGAAGGAATCGTGACCATCTAAATGATTTTCCCTCCCCAAATTTAGTAGTGAAACTCAACCTAATGTAGTACTATTGAGACATGAGACCTTTGGAAGATGATTATATCCTGGGATTTCACCTACTAAAGGAATTATCTCTTAAAAAAGAATTAATGGAAGAATTTGCCTTTCTTCCTTTTTTCTGCTCTTGAATATTCTTCCAGGCGGATGGAAAAATGTTTCATACTCACATCAGGAAGACATAGAATTTATAGCGTTCTATTGGCAGATGCTAACCCAGAGAATATGCCTTCTGATCCTTTGACCTTTAAATTCTCAGCCACCAGAGTTATAAGAAGCAGCTATATCTTCTAAGTTAATTTTGCCATCTGGATATTTTGCTTCAACTGTACAAACCAGACCAAAATTTGATAGAGGTACCCTATTCAAAGATAAGTGGTCTGAAGTCCCTTATCTGCACATTGGCCAGTTGTCACTGAATGTGTTAATCACTATCTGCTGCATAAATACTATTTTCTGATGAGAGTTTAGGGGTGCATTAATGTATAGGTATAACAATGTACTATTACTAGTCAGTTTAATACTTTAACTATTTAGTAGAAAACTAGTATTGGGTTCTTCCCTATATCTTGATGCCTCTTTAGGCTTAGATTTCTAAGCCTGTTAACCATGTTGGATATGGACTCCATTGTATGATGAGGACCTTAACTCTACATAGAAAGTGGTTAATTAGTTCCATATTTTTTTCACTATTTTTTTTCACCAGTGAGCATTTGTCAGTAGGACAGATTTTGTTGTAATTCACAGGACTGAATAAGATTGATGATTAGTTTCTTCTTTTGGTAAATTTCATAGAACCTGCCAGCACTATGAAAGCTAGTCATTAGAGATGAGGCTTTGAAGTCAGTACCAGCTTGAGTTTTCCTTATTTGTTCTACAGCTCATGCGTGTAGTGTCTTAAGCAGTATAGTCGTACTGTGAAGTTCAGGTGTATAACCAAGAGTGGGCAGTGGCCAGTATTGTTGGAGGTTCTATGGAACTCCTGGTCAACAACTTCAAGAGAGGGAATCCATTCACAGTGCGGGGGCTTTGCTTTATTATTTTACAGTATTTATTAGGGAAATGTTTCCTATTATACCACCTTTTAATCTCTTTTTGTAATGTACATGTATATACTTTAAGAAAATTCTTTACTGCTGGGTTTTCATATAAGTGTTACTAAATGCCATTGGTGCTGATCATCCATCCCTATAATCCCTTCTCTGCCCTGCCCTCCCAGTCCCCATCTCATTCACACTTTCCTACCACCTTAATCCATTCTGCCACCCCTCTGAGGAAGCTTCTCCATTCCTCCATCATCATTTTTTTCCTGATTTCTCTGGATTTTCAATTTCAAAAATGAAAATCTAGGATTTCAAAGCTGGCATCCTGCTATGAGAGAGAATATGTGATATCTGTCTTTCTGAGTCTGAACTCCCTCACTCAGAATGATTATATCTAGTTCAGTCCTTTTACATGTGGATGTCATAAGTTTATTTTTTAAGAGCTGAGCCTTATTTTCTATATTTATATATTTATATTATATTATTCGCTATATAAAAAACCTCATTTCCATTTATCAGTTGATGTACATCTATTTTTGTTTCCAATTTCAGCAACCACTATTGCAGTATTGTGGAGTCTTAAGAATTAAATGAATGTACTCTCTGATTTGGTTATACAACTCCTTGGCATATACACAAAGGACTCATCCTGATGTAAAGATACCTATTAATCCATGCTTGTTGCTGTTTTTTTCACAATAAGTAAAAAATGGGAAGAATCTAACTGTCCTTCAACTAAAAAATGGATAAATTAAATATGATTCACATATAAAATAGAGTTCTTCTCAGTAGCGTGGAAGCCCATTGTTTAAATGAAATTGTAAAATTTGAAGGTGAATAGATGGAACTAGAAAGTGTTATACTAACTCAAGTAACACAGACTCAGAAACAGAGTGACATATGTTATGATATTTATTGATTTACATATGTTGAACCATCCCTGCATCTCTGGTATGAATCCAACTTGATCATGATGGATGAACTTTTGATGTGGGTCTGTATGAGATTTGCAAATATTTTGTTGAGAATTTTTGCATCTATGTTCATTAGTGAGATGGGTCTATAGCTTTCTTTTTTGCTTGCCTCTTTGCCCGGCTTTGGTATTAGAGTGATGTGGCTTCATAGAAGGATTTGGGAGAATTCCCTCTGTTTGTCTTCTTCTAAACAGTTTGAGTAGAATGTTGTAGGACCTCTTTAAATGTTTTAGAACTCTGCCATGAAACCATCTGGACCAGGGCTTTTTTTTTTTTTAGTTGGGAGGTTTATAACTCATTTCAATTTCCTCACAATATTATGGGTCTATTAAAGTGTCAGTCTCTTCTGGTTAGCTTTTTGGTTCCCAGGATTTCAGATATTGTCCTTTTTCTTAGGTTTTCAAATTTTTAGAGTATAGATTTTTGAAGTATTCCTATGATTGTCTGTATCTTTCTTTGTTGTTGTATGTTTCCCCTTTCTCACTAATCTATTGATTTGGTGTCTCTCTCTCTCTCTCTCTCTCTCTCTCTCTCTCCTCTCTCTGTTAACTGGCCTAGAGTTCTGTCTATTTTGCTTATTTTTTCAAAGAAACAGTTTTTGGATTCATTGATTTTATGTATTATTTTCTTTGTTTCTATTTCATTGATTTCTGCTCTGATTTTTGTTATTTCTTCCTGTCTGTTGGGTTCAGGGTTCATATGTTGTTGTCTCTCAAGTGTTTTTAGCTGCAGTGTCAGGTCCTTTATTTGTTCCCTTTCTGTTTATTTGATGTGGGCACTTAGGGCTATAAATTTCCCTCTCAAAATTGCCTTTAAAGTATCCTACAGGTTTTGTTGTGTTGTCTTTTTCGTTCAATTCCATGAATACTTTATTTCACTTTTTATTTCTTCCCTGACCCATTCATTGTACAGGATTGTGTTGTTTAGTCTCCATGTGTTCTTGTAGCTAGTTGGACCTATTCTGGGCTTCATATTGAGCTTTATCGCACTGTGGTCTGATAGAATGCACTGAATAATTTCTATCCTTCTGTATTTATTTTGGCTCCTTCTGTGCCCTGGTATGTGGTTGATTTTGGAGAATGTTCCATGAGGTGCTGAGTAGAATGTATATTGTCTGGTGTTTGTGTGGGATACTCTGTAGATGTCTGTGAGGTCCATTTGGTGTATTGTGTTGTTCAATTATGAGGTCTCTCTGTTTATTTTTTGTCCTGTTGATCTATCCAAGGGGCTTAGGGGGGTGTTGAAGTCTCCCACTATTACTGTGTTAGGATCAATCTGTGTCTTGAGGTCCTGTAGAGTAGTGTTTATAAAGTTAGGTGCACCACGGTTTGGTGCATAGACATTTAGTACTGTGAAGTCTTCATGGTTCATTGTTCCTTTGATTAGGATGTAATGGCCCTCTTTGACTCTTCTGATTAATTTTACTTTGAGATCTGCTTTGTCTGATATTAGAATAGCCACTCAAACTTGTTTCTTGGTACCATTTGCTTGAAATATTTTTCCATGCTTTCAGTCTAAGGTGGTGTCTGTCCTTGAGGATGAGATGGGTTTCTTGTAGACAGCATATTGAAGGGTTCAGTTTCCTAATCCATTCTCCCAGTCTATGCCTTTTGATTGGGGAGTTTAGACCATTAGTATTTAAGGTTATTATTGAAAGATGTGTGTTGCTTCTTTTTACCTTATTTTTGGTTTGCATTCTTGGTCTAAGTTTATATGTACTGTTATGATTCTGTTGCTTTCTCTCTTTAATTGCTTAGGGATAGTTGCTTCTTTTTTTTTTGGTCTTTTCGAGACAGGGTCTCCTTGTAGCCCCAGCTGTCCTGGAACTCGCTCTGTAGACCAGGCTGGCCTTGAACTCACAAAGATCCACCTGTTGCTTCTTTACTCTGTTCTTTGGATTGTTTTGAGTATTTTCTGTAGTGTTGGTTTCTTAGACATGTATTCTTTCATCTTGTTCATGTCATGAAAAGTTCTTCTTTCTCCTTCAACTATGATTGACATTTTTGCTGGATATAGTGTTCTGGGTTGGCATCTAAAGTCACTTAATACTGGGAATACTTTTGTCCACACTCTCCTAGCTTTTATTGTTTGCACTGAGAAGTCAGCTGTGATTCTGATGGGTTTCCCCTTTATATGTAACTTGTTGTTTATTTTTGTGACTTTCAGTATTTTGTCTTTGTTTTGAGCATCTAGTGTTTTAACAATTATATGGCATGGAGAATTTCTTTTCTGGTCTTGTCTGTTTGGTGTTCTTTGTGCTTCTTGTATTTGTATGGGTTTATCTTTTTTCAGTTTGGGGAAATTTTCTTCTATTATCCTGTTGAAGATCTGGTCAATAGTGTTGTCTTGGGATTCTTCTCCTTCCTCTATCCATATGATGCAGAGGTTTGTTTTTTTCATAGTGTCCCACATTTCTTGGTTGTTCCACTCTTGTGTTTTGTTTTTTTTTTTAATTTTTCATTATCTTTACTTGAGCATTCTAGTTTGAACATGTTATCCTGCATGTCTGATATTCTTTTTTCTGCTTCTTCCATTCTGCTTCTGAGGCTTTTCCCCATCCTTTCCTGTTGATTGTATAAATGTTCAATTTCTTTTTTCATTTCCTCCTGCGATTTCTTTAGTGTTTCCACTTCCTTCTGGAGCCTGTCATTCTCATCTTGTAGGTCCTTGGTTCGTTGGTCATTTTCTTTTTCCCTTTCAGCCCGGGATCTTTTCAGCTTTTCCATTTCCTTCTGAATTTTGTCATTTTCTCCCTTTAGTTCTTTCCAATGTTTGTTATTATCTTCCTCTAGCTCCTTCTTGAGTTTTTCAATCTCTCCCCTTAGTTCTTTCCAACAATTGTCATTATCAACCTCTTGGTACTTCTTGAGTTTTTAATTTTCTTCCCTTAGTCCCCTAATTTCTTTGAGTATGTCCACAATTGTTTTTCTAACTCCATGTCTTGGTTTCCTTCCAGGAAGTTCTCAGTGTAGTAGTCTTCTCTAGGGTTGATAGAGTTCGGTTGGATTTATTATGACCTTTTCCTATGTTGGTTTTGTGTGTGTGTGTGTGTGTGTGTGTGTGTGTGTGTGTCTTTGGCATGTGGATTCATTTGTTTATTTGTTTCTTTGGGTTCTGGTGCCTCAACGTTGGCTGCACAGCTAGATCCTCTGCACCACCACTTCCCTAGGGTGGTCTTTTGCAGGTTGGTGTTCTGAAGGACACGGTGAAATCCACTCACGTAGCAGTCTTGTGCTGTGTGGAGCACAGCTAGCTCTGCCCATGTCTCACACTGCAGCTGGAAAGTTGGAAGGTCCAGGGCAATCCTGGGCCTCTATGGGGCACAGGGGTGTCCAAAGTCCCCAGGAAGACAGCCCTCACATGGTCCTTTTCAGGTTGGCATTCTGCAGGACCCAGGTGAAGTCCATTTGCCCAATGGGGCTCACGCTGGTCTTGTGCTGTGTGGAGCACAGCTAACTTCTGGATATATATTTAACCACCTTAATAGTTATGGAAGTTTCAGTAAGATTTAGATCACCTCCATGGGAATGGATATAAAAATAAAACAAAGTTTTTAATGGGCCATGTTATACACTAAAAAGTGTAAGACAATCTTTCTATAACAAAACTTGAGATAAAATGCTGTGGTGGTTGATATTTGAAAGCTAAAAACATAAATATAAACATGTTTATATTTGAAAGCTAAGAATATATTATACAAATTTTTAGTATTGACCTTCACACTAATAGGATATTTGTGATCATAAACTCGGGAGGCAAAAATCACAGAACTGAAGTATATTTCATGCTAATGTGATCAAAGAGCTATTAACATTTAACTTAAGTCTATATAAGACAAAAATTACAGGAATCTGAAAATTACTAAATTTCACACATGTTCATTTGAAAGGAACCAATCATAAATATGAAATCAATAGTCATTGAAACATATTTCAAACACATCTACTTATAATGAAGCTGAGCAATGTACTGAAGTTATCATGGGGTATTAGACAGCATGAACATCTGATGAAATACTTTGAGTGCCAGTGGCAAGTGTTCTGTGAATGAACTGAAGAAGCAACACAACAAGGCATACCACTCTATTCATGATACTTTGAAAAATGAAGCAAACTGTGGCTGAGAGGAAGGTTCTCACCAGTAAAGAACATGTGATCATTAAGAAACAGCAAATTATTAAGATCAAAACTATTTCCATGGTAATGAAGATTTCCCAGTGTAAAACAGATGGGCTAGAATAGAAACTACAGAAAAAATGAACTGATTGACCAGGGATATCTACTATATAAGTTCTGTATTTTTATCAAAACATGAAAGAGGTATGCTACAAGAAGTCTTTTAACAGACAAAATGATAAAATGCAGGTAAATTTATGTTTAGTTTTCTAGTACCATTGTACCAGACTATACTTCGTGAATTGTGACTTTTCGAATGAAATTATTTTTACATGTGCTGCTTAGTATGTGTTAGTAGCTTTCCCGTAATATAGAAATTTTAGGTCTTTAGTATGATTTTGTATGCAGAAGATAAAGGTGAACATTTGAGCTCAAATTTGTATAATAATTGGAGTTTCAGAAAGGACTATACCATGTCACTTTACTCATTCTGTATTAGCAATATTTTACAGATAAGGCATCTTAGTATTTTTGTTCCAAAACTGAGACAGTTTCATTGATTTAACTGTAAAAATTATTTACAAGCATGGCACTCACAAGATCTCACAGTAATATATGATAAGACATTAAAAAAAAACTTTGATCAAATTTGATGGCTTATACAAATTGAAGCATCTGTGGTTGACAAAAATAAATAATATTTCTCCTGAAATATAATTTTTTAAATGAACCAAAATCCCAAATAGGAAAGGGCAACAGATGGTTTACTCCAGAAAAAGAAGTGCGACTGATTTTATATTATCAATCTCAAGCCACAGATTGAGCCTCACTTTTTAATCTAAGAGTAGAAATAGTCGTCATTCATAAGACTTGAGTGAAATGAAATGCATAACAATGCATGTGTAACAACTATGGGGAAATAGGAAAAATTTCTATTGAAATACAAGCACTTCCCAATTATGACTTCACAATGTGCAATTTCTTTATTAAAGTGCATCTAGTGTTTTACAGTTTTATAATGGGAAGAGAAAAAGCTTTATAAATATATGTTTGAACTTTGGAGATCACATATAGGCTGAGTTAGATTAAACGTGTTTGTGAAAAAGACAAAAGTCTTTTTGCTCATTATTAAAAGTAAAACTGATGTATTTCTATATCAGGAAATATACCATTAGAGATTTATTAAGACATTTGAATAAAAAATTGTAAATTAATGAAATCTTTGCAGATGTATTATTGTATTTGCTTTTAAGTGATGCAATAAAATAGGTTTTGCAAGTCTTTTGGTTTGCAATATAACAAACCAAACAGCTTGCTGAAAATTTGGATGGATTCCAGTTCAACAGCCACTATTAAAATTGGTAGTGACAGCTCATTCTGAGGAAAAAAAAGTTATTTTCAAATGATTGATATGAACTCAAAGGGGTGTGAAGAACTACAGTGTACTTTGTGCATAAGAGTTGTGACAGCTTGGCACATCTCTAATTCCGATTTAAAACAAGCCATGGGACTGCCATTTCCAATGCCATTAAGCTTATATACCACATTAAATTATTTGAATTAGTGGAATATTCCATAAGCAAAAGGTGCCAAAATTTCAAAACCAAAAGATCTGCTTTTTTGTGTCAGATTGGCACATTATCTACTAAATATAATTCCAATGTTTTCCTCCTTTAATAAGAAGAAACACATGCATACATATTAATTAAATATATTTCTAACTAGTAAATTTTGTTCTCTAATTGTCAACTTCAGGAATGTACTAGGTGAAGAAAATAAAATTCCCTGCCATAACAGTCTAAGTTTAAAGCTTGACATTGGGATAATGGGGTCATAACTCTATTCAATGACAAACGGTGCTAATGCAGATTAATGGAAAATTTCTTAAACGCTTCCCTGATTTGGCATGTACATATTTTAATTCCTTAATTGTACTCCCACAAAGGCCAATTAGTGTTTTCCAATACAAAATCATTTAAAGGAGAGTATGCATACAATTTAGAAGGCCTTAAAAATTGAGCATTGTTTCAAAGACCTCAATGTCAATGAGAAGAATTATCTGATTGAAACATACTCCAGAAGTGATCCTTCTCTTTCTAATAGTAATTGTGACCGTCTAAAACATTGACACTGTTTTAGTATTTAGCTGGGTATTATATGGATTTTATTAATAAGCATTATGTATCACACATAACTCTAAATGTCATGTTACTATTCTAAATTCAAAACTAAAAGATCCCCTCATATTAGCTGCCACACACACACACACACACACACACAAATTGTATAAGTATGAACAAGCTTCTCTCATCATAATATGGGGTAGATTTATAGATCATGAATATGAATTCTATAAGAAGATACATCTACTCTGTGCAATGTATGCCAAAAGTAACAAAAGAGCCACAGGTCACAGGGCATGTTGGTACATGACAATCCCAGCAATTGGAACATTGAGGAAGAAGCATCAAAGTTCAAGATCAGCATTGAATTCATAGTGAGTTTGTGGCAAACAAGAACTGCTTAAAAAAGTCACAGTAAATCCCAAAAGACAAACATGGTGAGGGTAGGTTGGAGGGTCTTTAAATAGGTCATAAATATTTGTGACATTTTTGCTTTTATGTATGAATCTGTTGTCTTTCAATGAACTTGATCTGAGTTCAAATACATAGAGCTTGAAGTTTAAGTGAGGATGCCAATCAATAAGTAGCAGTAGGCTAGGGTTTTTAGAGGTAACCAAATATATCTTAAAGGACATGTCTGTATGTTTATGGGTCTACATTTATATGTGGAAACTTTACGTTCCTCATGGATGCCTCTACTTAATTTGGAGAATCAGCAGAGATCTAGAAAAATATTGTATCTTACTTCCAATGACTTTGATGGGAAAAAAAATTTTTACTATGACACTTTCAATTAATGAAAATATAGGTGACTATTCTGTTTTTTTTTTTTTTTTGTTGTTGTTGTTTTCAATTTAGTCCCAGCTGGCCTGGAGCTCACTACTCACAGAGATCTGCCTGCTTCTTCTGCCTATGGCACTAAAGATGGTTCTTAGCCGTCATGTAGGTACTGGGAATTGAACTCGGGTCCTCTGCAATAGCAGTCAGTGCTCTTAACCTCTGAGCCATCTCTCCAGCCCAACTATTCTGTTTTGAAAACAAACACTTTTTATAAGGAATGACAGAGATAGGCTGATGTGGTTCAGAAAAGGAACACAGTTGTTAATTTTTTGGAAAATCTCATTGGTTGAGTATGGCAAATGAGAAAAGTGTGGTTCTTAAACTTGAAACAGCATTCTATTAAAGAATAAGAGAAAAGATTATAGGGTACTTTGACAGAAATTATTCACAGAAAAAAAATACTTCTTTATAAATTCCCTTTATAGCCGGGTAGGAGATAGAGGTAGGCATATCTCTGTGAGTTCAAGGCCAGCCTGGTCTACAGATCGAGCTCCAGGACAGCTGGTACTAAAAGGTAGACCCTGCCTCAAAAATACAAAAAAAAAAAAAAAGGGAAAATTTTTTTTCCTTTATTTTATTTTGTCCTATTGGTTTAAAATGCTCAATTACAAAACTTTCCATTCATGTGAACACAGATTATTTTCTTCCAAAGAACATTATAAGAGGCCTACCTTGAATAGCAAGAATGGAAAAGTATTGTTATATTTATTGAAGAATATTTTTAGTAAACATTATATTAGTGACTTATTAATGTGTCAATGCAAACAGAACTGAGCTTGATGTTTCACTTTCAGAAGTACACAATATTTGACACTTACAAGTCAAAATATATAATTATTTTATTTAACTGGCGGTATAAGAATTAGGGAATCTAGCCTAGCGTGGTGGCACACACCTTTAATCACACCACTTAGGAGGCAGAGCCAGGCAGGTTTCTGTGAGTTAGAGGCCAGTCTGGTCTATATAGTGAGTTCCAGGACAGCTGGAGCTACAGGGAGACCGTTTCTCAAAAAAGCCCAAAAAAGTATTTAGGGACTCTAAAAGAACTATGATGAGGAAGTCCTAAAGGAAGAGTTTTTTTTTTTTTTTTTTTTTTTTTTTTTTGGTCTTTTTGAGATAGGGTCTCCCTGTAGCTCTGGCTGTCCTGGAACTCACTCTGTAGACCAGGCTGGCTTTGAACTCACAGAGATCCACCTGCATCTGCCTCCCAAGTGCTAGGATTAAAGGCATGCACATCACGCCTGACACACATTTATTTTTTGGTCAAAGATATTTTTAAGAAGAATATATACAGGGGCTGAAGAGATGGCCTAGGAGTTAAGAGCGCCGCCGACCGCTCTTACAGAGGACCCGGGTTCGATCCCCAGCACCCACATGGCGGCCGAGAACCGTCTGAAACTCCAATTCCAGGAGAACTCCAGTTCCAGGGGAATCCGACACCCTCTTCTGACCTCCGCGGCATTGCATGACACGGGTGCATAAACTTGCATGCAGATGATATATTCATACACATACAGAAATAAATAAAATAAAAAAAGAAGAATATATACAGGTGACTTTCTGGATTATACAATTTCAGGAGTCAAATGATTTACAATACATAAATTCAGTGGGTTTTTTTTGTTTTTGTTTTTGCTTTTCAACTGTGAACATTATTTTTTTTTCAATTGCTTGAAAATTTTCACCTTAAATTCTCTACAAACCAATCACACATCCCACTTTGTACAAAGGCTGCCAAAGTACACGTTTATCCAAATCTATTTAGTCTAATTAAAATCAATATTAATGACAACTTATGCTTAGAATCACAGAACAGGTATGTAGCTGCTGAGTTAAATTTATTATGCCTTTCGTCAATTTTTAAAATAAGAACCTTTCACATATATAATTATAAGTTTTAAATACATAAGGAGCACTTTAGTAATGTAGCAAGAATAATATTCAGCAGAGCATGTATGGCCTGAGCCAGCAATAGAAATATTCAACTTGAACTTCAAAAAGCAAACCTGAGCATGAATTATATTTGTTCTAGGGAGGCTTAAGCTGTGTAAGGGCACAAACATACCAGGTAAGTCAAAATTCCATTGACCTTGGAGATGTCTGAAGGAAATATATTCATGGAGATCAGCTCTGCTAAAATTAATCTCTTGTGTTGATAAAATAAAAGTGATGTTTCTTTTC
Organism: Rhizomys pruinosus; assembly: GCA_009823505.1. Classification (NCBI taxonomy): domain Eukaryota; kingdom Metazoa; phylum Chordata; class Mammalia; order Rodentia; family Spalacidae; genus Rhizomys; species Rhizomys pruinosus. The sequence continues at coordinate 130,989 of VZQC01015264.1, read as the reverse complement.
TCAAAAAGAATAGTGATTTTAGCTTCTGTTACCTACCATATGCTTGGGGGAGAAAAACTAGTCACTGCGTCATTGTGTTCCTTTGCAAAAATCTCATTTACTGTTTGTCACAGTAAGTCAATCACGGTGTATCAGTGCAGTGAGGCAGGTTAGCAATTCATGTTCCTTTTAATCTCTTCCAGCCTCTATGAAGGACATCTGGAAGTATTTAGTGACCTCTTACACTACACTTTGAGAAATAGGTTATTTCATTCTTTTAAGCACTTATATGTAAACTTCTATTTTTCCTTTGAGACTGAGACTATATTTACCACCAGAAAATATGCAAACTGTTTATTAATATCTAAGAGCAAAGTCCTCTATAGAAGGCCAATACCTAAAATAATAACATGTTCTTTATTATTTTTAAACAAAATGAAAATACTATTTTCATTTCTGAATAACTTTAGATTGAGAGAAAAATTCTGAATCAGCACACTAAATTCTCATACAGTCTATACTGACATTCTAATGTAGGTATCATCCATTAATATTATAATTTGTACATTGTTATTCACAAAATTCCGCACTATATCCACTGTTTCTTGTTTTGACCTTTGGTTTTCATCTTCCAAGTACACATCCAGACTACAAGTCCTCCTTGGTGGTCCACCACTTGCTTATACATTATCTATCCTTCCTAGATGAATGTTTGTGCATTTACAGATGCAACTTCTCAGCTGATTCACACCCTTTACATTTTGAAGTGTATAGGAGACTTTTTTTTTCTTTTCAAATTAGTTGTTTCTAATATTTTCATCTGATTGTATTGGAGTTATTTACTCTTTGGAGAACGATCACAGTGAATGATCACACCAGAAAAAGACTTTGTTACATTTAGCCAGAAAAAAAAAAATCAGCAATATTATAACATTTTCCATAGGGTATATGAATAGTTAAAACAGAAGATATAAGAATATAATTAACAAGAACACTGAGTATCTAGAATATGTGAAGATTGTTCTTCAGAAGATAATTGGGATTGCTTCAAACTCACTATCCTACTACCTCAGCCTCTAGAGTAGCTGGGACTGTAGGTGTGAGACACTTTACTCAACTGTATAATCAGGTTAAGAATTATTTGCTGTTTATTTAAGTTGAAATTATGACATGTCACTTAAATGCTGAATAAAGATATGCATATATATATATATATATATATATATATATACACACACATTTCCTTTGAGTCATAGAAAGTTAGTGGACAATAATACAAACACCTGGTCTGATGGTGGAATACTAGTCACTTTTCTGTTGCTGTGATAAAACCACCAGGAACAAGGGAACTTATAAAAGGAAGAGTTTCTTTGAACTTACAATTGATGGTTCTAGGGAATTAGAGTCCATTGTGGCGGGGAGGCATGGTGGCAGGAGCTGAAACAGAAAGCTGAGGTTCACATATTCCAGTGAGTGCAGGAAGCTGAGAGAGGGCAACTGGAGACTGGCCAGGCTTGTTGAACTCTCTAAGCCCACCCCAGTGACTTATTTTCTCCAGCCTGGCCACATCTTCTAAGATCTCCCAAAACAGTGCCACCAACTGGAGATAAAATGTCTGAATACTTGAAGCCTATGGAGGACATTCTCATTCAAACCACCACAGTCCACTCCCTGGCTCCTAAAGGCTCATGAACATAAAAAATGCATTTGGTCCAACCTTAAATGTCCCCATTGTCTTTACCAATCTCAATTCTATTCAAAAGTCTACTGTCAAAAGTCTCCTCTGAGGCCCAGGCCAATCTCTGAACTGTAAATTCCTGTAAAATCAAAAGACGAATTACATACTCCCAAAATACAGTGGAACCAAATACACATTCCCATTCTAAAAGGGAGGAATAGAGGCATAGTGGGGAAATATTGGACCCAAACAGGACTGAAAACCAGCAGGCCAAACACCAATTCAGTAGCTCCATGTGCGAATTCTGGGACTTTACTTACAAAGGGCTTAAATGGCTCAGCTTTTCCAGCAACATATATTTTGCATGCAACATACATCTCTTTCTTAGACTGGTATCACTCCCTGTATGCAGCTCTCCTTGGCAAATATTTCACAGCCCTGACATCTCAAATATATTCTTGGGGTCTCCACTGCCAACCATGCTTCACTTTCATAGCTTCACACAATGGCCTATCAGGGCCTTCTTTATACAGGGACACCCCTGCTGCAATCTCTCAGGTCTAGGCAGCACTCTGAAACTGCAGAGGAAGAACTGATGACCCCTTCACTCTTGCATCCTTTATGCCTCTAAAGCCAGCACGATGTGAGTGAAACTGCCTAGTTTAGCTGTTTCCAAACTGGCAAGTTTGGAATAGACCCTGGCCTCCTTCATCCACATTCACAGGTTTTCTCTGCCCTGGACTTGTTGGAGTACAAAACCCATTCAGTATTTTCCTTTCAAAGTTTGGAGGCTTAAATGAGTGTGGTCTTGTCCTGAAGGTACTCTTCCCATTGTTTACTTATAAATGTTGAGGACTCTCCTTAATCACTTTAATCTCAATCTTTCCATTGTTTACTTGTAAATAGCTAGGCCTCTCCTTAATCTCTTTAATCTCCTTATCAAAAGGATCCTCTCCTTCAGCACATGATTTGGCTCAAGCATTAATCTTCCTAGTGTACTTATCAGATAGTAACTGTACATTCTGCTTTTCTTTCTGCCCCATTTGCTCTCTTTATTGTAGATTTTATAATATTAACCAATAATAGCCACACCACCATGTCTACATTAGGCTGTCTTAAAATATCCTCAGCCAAAGAAATTAGTCTATTGCTTTTCAACTTGACCTCAGGCAAGCATTTGGGCTGTGGGCAAATTACAGCCAGACTCTTTGCCAAAATATCCCAGCTGCTGCTTAAGTCTTTATTTTCCTGTGGAACTACATTTTTCTCAGCACTGCTTTCTTCCAGTCTTCTGCTAGACTGGCCCATTAAGCTCTCCTTACAGCAGTCAACAGCTTTTCTAGCCCAAAGTTCCAAAATATTCCACATTTCTCCAAACACCCACATACTCAAGATCTTCACAGACAACACCCCATTCTCTGGTACCAAATACTGTATTAGTAACTTTTATTTTGCTGTGATAAAACCACCATGACCAAGAGAACTTATAAAAGGAAGAGTTTCTTTGAGCTTACAATTGATGGTTCCAAGTAATTAGAGTCCATTGTGGTGGGGAGGCATGGTGGCAGGAGCTAGAGCAGAAAACTGAGGTTCACATCTTCTAGTGAGCACAGGAAACTGAGAGAGAGCAACTGGAGACTGGTAAGGCTTGTTGAGCTCTCTAAGCATGCCCCCAGTGACATTCTTCCTCCAGCATGGCTACATCTTCTAAGATCTCCCATTACAGCACCACCAACTGGGGACAAAATGTCTGAATACTTGAAGCCTATGGGGGACATTCTCACTTAAAACACCATAGTGGCATCCAACATCATAACCACTAGCTACATATTAGGTTTTAAATATAATCTCAATTGAAATAAAGTATTTAAATTCTAAATTACATTGACCAATTGTCAAGTATTCAATAATTATATGCATTTCGTGCATATTGCATTTCACAGCATAGACTGTGTAGAAGCATAAGATAAGGAAGTACCCTCATACTCCAGATAGTTCCATTATACAACCTGTAAAACATTGAAAATGAAGGATTTTTTACTATATGTAAAATTATGTGGGTTCAACTCAAAATTACAATTTTGGACAAAAAAATTAGCATGACTTAATTTATATAAAATGTTCAAACTGACAAAATATAAGTATGGTTCTAGAAGCCAGAACTGTGGTTGTTTTCAGAAGACATGGTACAGAAAGAGCTACATAGAATTCTGTAGTTCTTTTATGATTCATTTATCATAGTGTTAATAATATGAATTTGATAACCTAGAGAAAAATCACTAAATAGTACACTTTTGCCTTATTTCTGTTTATTTTGTTATAAAATATTTATGCAAAAGTCTGTCACATTATCAAAAGTCACGTTTAAAGGAAAAATGATAGAATATGAAAGCATTCCCTCATAAATGACAAACAATAGCATCAACAAATAAAATTGAATTAGATCAGCTACCATATAAGTTGCTTAGTAATCAGCTATCCAGAACACTATATAGGACGCACTTTTTTCTTTTTTTCAAGATGTTGTTTATTGCTTTCTAAAACAAACTGCACTCATAATGGTATATCTTTGAATTATTCTCATTTTTTTTCTCTGAAGTGGAATATCTGACATGTTTTAGCATCAATCATTCTCAGAGTTACCTCACAGACTTCAGTCTTTTATCTCCATAAGGAAAGATTTTAGATCAAGCAAGCATCTTTTTAATAAAGTTGCAACTACTGATCCAAATAAAATGCATTCCAAATTAAGAGATTTAATTCAACTTTGATTATAATATCTGCTTGAGGACTCAAGAAAATATGTGGTAAATGTTGCTTAACATATAACCATTGATGATTTTATGAAATGCCAACTTTACAACAACTACTTTTGAGTGAACTTTCACTTGCCTTCTCTAAACCTTTACAGTTTTCAATACTATTGAAATACATCCTGTGCTTTGCTTTGCTTCCTTATACACTGCATACATAAATGTAAGCACCATGCTATGAATATTCAAATTAAAAAATTAATCCAGGAATATGATACAGAATCAATTTCCTGGATATTTGTTAAGTATATATAAAAGAAGAGCTGCAGAGTCGGTGCCACATCTGGGAGGGGATTGTGGAAACGAGCAGCCAGGCCTGCCTGGCTCACAGCAGCGGCTGGTCCCAGACCAGCAGAGCTGCAGAGACTGCGCCATGTCTGGTAGGGGACTGTGGGAAGGAGAAGCCAGGCCCACCTGGCGCACAGCAGCAGCTGGACCCAGACCAGCTGGGCAGCAGGGACTGCACCACGTCTGGTAGGGGATTGTGGGAAGGAGAAGCCAAGCCCGCCAGGCACACAGGAACGGCTGGGCCCAGACCAGCAGAGCTGCAGAGACTGTGCCATGTCTGGTAGGAGATTGTGGGAAGGAGAAGCCAGGCCCCCCTGGCGCATAGCAGTGGCTGGGCCCAGACCAGCCAGACTGCAGGGACTGTGCCATGTCTGGTAGGGGATTGCAGGAAGGAGAAGCTAGGCCTGCCTGGCACACCATCCGCCTGCCTGCTTGGGTCTAAACCCTAAACCTTTGTAGGGTGTGGCTGTCTGGTTGGGGTCACCATTCCCTCTTGCAGCCTGGCAGCAGCTCTGGCGCATAGTGAGTTTTTGTGCAGGGTGCTCAGGTTGGGCCCTTGCTAGCCAAGCCTCAGAAATAGAATGGAAGAAGCAGAACAAAGAATATCAGACCTGGAAGTTAACACAGAGCAACTAAAAGCTCAAATAAAGATTATGAAAAATTTTAAAGTACATAAAAGTGGAACAACCAGAAAATATGAGACACTATGAAAAGATCAAACCTCCACATCATAGGAATAGAGGAAGGAGAGGAATCTCAAGAGAATAGTATTGATCAGATCTTCAACAGAATAATAGATGAAAATTTCCCCAAACTAAAATTAGACAAACCCATACAAATACAAGAAGCACATAGAACTCCAAATAGACAAGATCAGAAAAGAAACTCCCAGGCCATATCAAAGTTAAAGACAAAATTCTGAAGGCTACAAAAGAAAAAACAAGTCACATACAAAGGGAAACCCATCAGAATTACAACTGACTTTTCGGCACAAACCATGAAAGCAAGAACATGGAGCAAAGCATTTCCAGTGCTAAAGGACTATGGATGCCTACCCAGAATACTTTACCCAGCAAAATTGTTAATTATAGTTGAAAGAAAGAGAAAAAACTTCCATGACATAAACAAGATGATAGAATACATGTCTGGAAAACCAACTCTTCATAAAATACTTGAAGCAGTTCAAAGGGCAGAAGAGAGGAGCAACTATGTCAAGCACCTAGGAAGAGAAACTAAAAAAACATAACCATAGGAGCAGAATCAGAGGCTAAAAGTCCAAATGGATAATAAGGTGAAAGGAAGCAACATCCATCTTTCAATGGTTGACTTCGGTTTTCAGTGTTTCTACTTCCTTCCGGAGTTTGTTTTTTTCTCCCTCTAATTCTTTCTGGAGTTTGTCATTCTCTTCCTTTAGTTCTTTCCGAAGAAGTTATTGAATATTGATGGACTTAAATATTAATGGACTAAACTCCCCAATCAAAAGACATAGAATGGGAGAATGGATTAGGAAACAAAATCCATCTATATGCTGTCTACAAGAAACCCATCTCAATTTCAAGGATAGACACCAATTTAAGGTGAAGGGATGGAAAAAGAAATATTCCAAGCAAATGGTACCGAAAAGAAAGAAGGTGTTTCTATTCTAATATCAGACAAAATAGACTTCAAAGCAAAAGAAATAAAAAAAGACAAGAACCATTACATCTTTATTAAAGGAACAATTGACGATGAAGATCTCACAATCATGAATATATACGCACCAAACTCTGGTGCCCCAAACTTTATAAAGAAAACTCTTCAGGATCTCAAAGCACAGATTAACCCCAGCACAATAATAGTAGGGGACTTCAATACCCCATTAAGCCCTTTAGACAGATCAATAGGACAAAGGATAAACAGAGAGACATCTGAACTGAATGATACAATACACCAAATGGACCTCACAGACATCTATCAAATATTCCACCCAAACACCAGAGAATACACCTTCTACTCAGCACCCCACAGAACATTCTCCAAAATAGACCATATACTGGGACACAGGAAAAAACTCAACAAATACAAAAAGATTGAAATAATCTCATGCATTCTATCAGACCACAGTGCAATAAAACTCAGTATCAACACCAGGATAACCCCTACGACTTGCAAGAATACATGGAGACTAAACAACACTCTTCTGAATAATGAATGGTGAAGTAAAATTAATGAAAGAAATAAAAACTTTCCTGGAACTGAATGACAATGATAATACAGCACAACAAAACCTATGGGACACTTTAAAAGGAGTCTTAAGAGGGAAGTTTATAGCTCTAAGCGCCTACATTAAAAAAACAGAAAGAGCACAAGTGAATGATCTAACACTGCAGCTAAAAATACTTGAGAGACAACAACAAATGAACCCTAAATGCAGCAGACAAGAAGAAATAACAAAAATCAGAGCAGAGATCAATGAAATAGAAACAAAGAAAACTAAACAAAAAAGTCAATCAATCCAAAAGTTAGTTCTTTGAGAGAATAAACAAGATAGACAGACCTCTAGCCCAGTTAACAAAAAGAAAGAAGGAACAATTCCAATCTGTGGTGAAAGGGGAAATATCACAACAGAAAATGAAAAGAGCCAGACAATCATATGGGAATACTTCAAAAACCTATACTCTACTAAGTTTGAAAGCCTAGAAGAAATGGACCAATAACATATGAAGAAATTGAAGATGTAATAAGAAACCTCCCAACTAAAAAATGCCCAGGCCCAGTTTTTTCATGGCAGAATTCTACAAAATAGTTCAAAAAGACTTACAACCATTACTACTCAAGTTGTTTAGAAGGATACAAATGGAGGGAGTTCTCCCAGATTCCTTCTATGAAGCCAGCATCATGCTATTGCCAAAATCAGGAAAAGATACAACCAAAAAAGAGAACTATAGATCTATTTCTTTAATGAACACAGATGCAAATATTCTAAATAAAATACTTGCAAATCACATACAGACCCACATTGAGAAGATCATCCACCATGTCGAAGTTGGATTCATACTAGAAATGCAGGGATGGTTCAACATATGAAAATCAATAAATATCATCAAACATATAAATGGACTAAAGGACGAAAACCTTACGGTCACCTCAATTGATGTAGAAAAAGCCCTTGACAAAATCCAGCATCCCTTAATGCTCAAAGTGCTTGAGGGAATTGTGTTGGAGGGGTCATTCCTCAATGTAATCAAAGCCATATACAGGAAACCCACAGCCAATATCATCCTAAATGAGGAAATGACTGAAGCATTCCACTTAAAGTTAGGATCATGGCAAGCCTGCCCCCTGTCACCACTCCTTTTCAATATAGTGCTTGAAACCCTTACTAGGGCAATAAGGCAAGAAAAAGAAATTAAAGGAGTTCTAATTGGAAAAGGGGAAGTCAAGCTATCCCATTTTGCTGATGATAAGATTATCTACTTAAGGGATGCTAATAACTCCACCAGAAAACTCCTAGAAATGATCAAGAACTTCAATAAAGTGGCAGGATACAAAATAAATCTAGAAAAATCAATAGCCTTTCTTTACACCAACAACAAGCAACTGAAGAAGGAATACAAGGAGATCTTCCCACTCACAATAGCCTCAAAAACAACAAAATACCTAGGAACAAACCTCACCAAAGACACCAAGGATCTCTACAACAAAAATTTTAAACCCCTGAAGAAGGAAATTGAAGAAGACATCAAAAGATGGACAAACCTCCCATGCTCATGGATTGGGAAAATTAAAATAGTAAAAATGTCAATTCTACCAAAAATCTTGTACAGATTTAATGCAATCCCAATCAAAATCCCCAAGAGTTTCTTCACAGGTTTGGAAAAAAATCCTTAATTTCATTTGGAAAAACAAAAGACCCCTGAGCAAAAAGAGCAATACAGAGGGGATCTCTATACCAGATTTCAAGCTATACTACAGGGTTATACTTATAAAAACAGCTTGGTACTGGCACAAAAACAGACCAGTTGATCAATGGAGCAAAACTAAAGATCCAAACCTGAGAACATACAATTTCAGCCAGCTCATGTTTGACAAGGGAGCCAAGAAGACGCAATGGAGGAAAGACAACATCTTCAGCAAGTGGTTTTGGAAAAACTGGATCATTATCTGTAGAAGAATGAAATTAACCCCTACCTCTTGCCCTGTACAAAAGTTAATTTCAGATGGATTAAAGACCTCAACATGAAACCAAAAACTCTGGAGGTGATAGAAGAAAAACTTGGCAGCAGACTACGAGACATAGGCTTAGGAAAAGATTTCCTAAATCAGACAGCAGCTGCACAAGAAATAGGATTGACAATTGACAAATGGGACCTCATTAAACTCAAAAGCTTCTGTACATCAAAAGAAACAATAAAGGAAGTGAAGAGAAAACCCACAGAGTGGGAAAAAACCTTCACTGCAGATACATCTGACAAAGCATTGATTCCAGAGTATGCAAACTACTCAAAAAACAAAGAAGAAATAAAACAAATGAATCACTCAAAAGATGGAGCAAAGAACTGAATAGAGACTTGACAGAGGAGGAATTAGAGATGGCTGAGAAACATCTTAAAAACAGTTCAATGTCACTAATAATTAGGGAAGTGCAAATTAAGACCACTTTAAGATATCATCTCACTCCAATAAGAATGGCCAGGATAAAGAAAACAAATGATACCAAGTGCTGGAGAGGTTGCAGGGAAAGTGGAAGACTAATCCATTGCTGGTGGGATTGTAAACTTGTAAAGCCACTATGGAAAGCTTTGTGGGCAACCTTTGGAAGACTCAAAATGAGCTTGTTATTTGACCCAGTCATACCACTCCTGGGTGTATACCCACAAGACTCATCTTACTGCAGAAATACATACACAGCTATATTTATTGCAGGTCTGTTCACAATAGCAAAAAGCTGGAACCAACCCAAATGCTCCTCAACTGACGAGTGGATAGAGAAAATGTGGTACATATACACAATGGAGTTCTATGCAACAGTAAAGAAAGACAACATCACGAACTTTGCAGGTAAATGGATGGAGCTAGAATATATGTTAAGCGAAATAACACAGTCCCAGAAAAACAAATGACTAATGGTATCCCTCATCTGTGGATGCTAGCGTCAATAACCCACTTGTAAGTATTTCTTGTGGAGAGGGATGCATATTGAAAGAACAACAACAGAAAGACTGCATCAGAAAATTGACTGAAATAGTGATTCTGGAGGGGTGGGAGGGTTGGGAGAGGGACACGGGTCTATATTCAATGATTAATGTATATTTAATTGACATGAGTTCAACAAGTATCCAATTTTGCCCAAACTCTATCTACAAATTACATGGTATTTTAGGACTTAGTAAAAGTAAAATGTATATTAAACAACATTGTTTTAAAGGTTTTTTTTTAACAAAAATGGTAATACATGTAAGTTAATTGGAAGTATAAATTATTGTTGTCCACATTTGTTTTACTTAAAATCTTTATAATAATAACTTTGGGATTAACATGTACAAATGTTCTCTATAATTTTTGTGTTATACAGTATCATCTTGTAACATTCACTTTTACCTGTAGGATAATTTAACTTAAGGAATTAAGTTTGCTTCCCAAATTAACAACGTACAGTCACCCAAATCAGCTTGGGTAAATTTAATGAAATTTACACCTTGATTCCTGCCTGTAGGTATGTGTACTACAACTGCCCTTTTGGCCTTTCATGGGTCATAAAATAAAAACTTAAAATAAAAAAGGGGGGATACAGTTATATATTAAACCTCTTTGTCAAAAAAATTTTTCAATTTAAATCTTAAAACTAACTATGGGAAAAGATTTGTATGCTCCCACAGGTCAAAACGTCACCAACTTAATTGCTGAGAAAGAAAAGACAGCTTTGCATTGTGTAGGATGTACCAAGAAATACCAGCAGAGAAGTTGGCCCATCCAAATATTAAAAGGAAAAAAAAAAAAAGCCTCAGACTGCTACAAGCACCAAACATCTCTGTGGATCCTATTTGTAAAATTTTCTTTTTTTAAAGATTTAAAATTTTTTTTTATTTTATTTATTTATTTTCTATGTCTATGAATGTACTCTCTGCATGTAGGTTTGTGCACCAGTGCCGTGCAATGCCGCGGAGGTCAGAAGAGGGTGTCGGATTCACCTGGAACTGGAGTTCTCCTGGAATTGGAGTTACAGACGGTTATGGATCCTATTTGTAACAACTGTTTATAATGAGTCCTAATGAACCTTACCTTCTAGGTGCCACAAAGATCTAATATGAGAGACATTCTTAACTCCTTTTCATAGAACAAAGAAAAATATGATGGTAATGAAGTCATTCTCTAACTGTAAATTAGAACTGACTGTTACAGAGGTAATCTCTTATAAAACCAGTAAAACTCCCTTCTTTAATTGATTAATAGACATAGGAACTGTGAAAAGGATATTCTCTATCCAGAACCAAATATAATACTAAAGTCTCTTTAAGCTGTGCATTTAAGCAAAATAAATTAATACTGGAGAGCTCTGATATCAGCAATGGATTATTCTGCCAAGGAGATGGTGGCCAGGGGATCCAAGCCCCGCCCCCCCGCCCCCAAAAGGTAAAGGCTTCTTGCCTGTAAACTGAGATACCTGCAAGAAGAGAGGTGGTAAGACCCCGCTATTAAAGACCCGATGTAAGCATGGGAAAGATGTATTAAGACAGCACTTGCAAGTGTACAGATGGTCTCTGGAATACCAGAGAGTGTTACCAAAGGCCACTAAACCAATAAAGCAAATACTGGTCTCCTTGAGTCAAGCAAGACTCCTCCATGAGCATCAGCTACACTCACCTGCCTGGAAATACTGTGCTGCAGTGGCAGCCATATGTCTGTATATCCCAAATCTAATTGGCTATTAGCTCTCTCCTTGGAAGAATAACTCACAGTTGATGCTACAAGCTTACGTCCTCTAGTGGTTAGGAGATGTTATAAGCCACAGTAAGACCTAGTCATCTTTTGCAGAAAAAATGTAATTCATGGATTAGTATACCATCCAAACATCTGTGTCTATAGCAAAGTAACCTACCATAATAATTAGTACTGTTTAAATACCTATATATCTAATTGCTTGTGCTTCATTAGTAGGATTGACAAGTTATTCCTGGACAAACTGTCAGCCCATGAAAGGAAACAGCCAGAACTGAACAAAGTCCAAAAAGACATCTCCAGAAAAAGAAGACTGTATTGCTTCTAATCCACCTGTGCCCCTTTTCTAAGCCTAGGGAACAATCTGAAGAAGAGGAGGAATAGTAGAATGTAAGGGCTGCGATTGGGGTGAATGGTGAAACTACAGCAATATAGACTGGACACTTATTTGATCAACTTGAATGTACATACAAGCCCCTCCAGTTGGATGGTGAGAACCTTGTACTGTGTGGGTTTGGGCACAACTGCTTGCAAATTGGTTTTACATGAAGGATGCTTGTACTCACAACTTATTACTTATTGGTAAAAATTGAAATAGCAAAGTATATATCAAAGCTAAAGAATGCTCCCTGCCTCAAGTATCTTTCTATAAAAATATGATTATAAAATGAATCTATTATTATAAGACTTGTGATACATATTTTGTATAAAACTTCCATCTCTGAATTTGAGAAAGAAACATGATCTAGGTTATGATTTAACAATACCTGGATAGAATAAACATAACAATCAAGTAAACAAAAACAAATTCATTAAGATTAATTGGTTGTAAAAGTATATTTTTTAGACATATTCAGTATCATTGAATATAATATACATGTATTTGTGGAATAATGAATATGCATGAAAGTTCTGACAAATAATACCGATGCTAAAAGTGTCATCTATGAACTCTAATAATGGTTAAAATTTCACGTATACATACTGTATTTCTATAGTTTATACTTAATTTTTTAAATTTAATTTATTTTTTAGGTGTATGAATGTAGTGTCTGCATAAAGGTTTATGCACCAATGTTGTGCAAAGCCACAGAGGTCAGAAGAGGGTGTCAGATTCCCCTGGAACTGGAGTTAAAGACAGTGGTTCTTAGATGCTATATGGGTGCTGGGGATCGAACCCGGGTCATCTGCAAGAGCAGTTGGCGCTCTTAACCACTAGGCCATCTCTCCAGCCCCAAGATTTTGTTTTCTTAAAGGTTTGATATTGTTTTCTTCTTCTGATGTGTCCTATGATGTCTGTACATCACCATGTTTTCTCTTGTATATTATCATTAGAACAAATTCCTTATAGAATGAATGCCCAAGATATCAGTAATGAATTGGTTATCTGTCACTTTGCTTCAACTCTTACTATCCACAAATCTGTGCATGATTGTTAAACACTCAGTGTGTTACCTTCCTCATCTAAAAAATAAGGACAATTATAATAAGAACTCTTTGAAAATCTGCATTTCAAATTTAATAAACATTTCCAATGATGTAAGAAATAAACTGTAACTAGTACACAAATTTCTATTTTTCCATGGAAAATGTAAAATATTCTACAATTAACATTAGAGATACAGTGAGTAATAATGATGCAAACTCAGGTATTTAGGCTCTGGAGCCTGAGCATCCAAATAGTATTCTTATCACAACCCAATCATCAATAATCACATGAGATGCATGCCTCTGTTCCATGCCTTGAGTTTCTTACTTTTAAAAGTCCAGTTATTAAAATCAGATCTATACTGACTACAGTCTTTTAGCTGCTTTTATGAATATATTAATGGTATCAGTCTGTTTATTATCACTTGTTTCTCATAAAATTATAAAGCATGAAATAAATTCCGGGTGTTTGCATTCTCAATAGAAGTCATTTCTCAGTAGATGCTATTAAAAAGCAGAAGAATAAACACCATGTCTTAAATTATATTTCAGGCAGAAAACATCGTAGGTAAAGTAATTTCCTATTGCTTGCCAGATGTAAATTGGAATTCATGCAGTGAGTTGATGACAGAATAGAGTTAATCTTGTGAATTTTGAACTGTCAGTGGAACAGTTAAAAATGCAGCACATTAAAAACATTCACAGCCCTATTAAAATCACATGCCCTTCGTGTATTTGTTAACCATTTACTAGATTTTTTAAATCCATGTCAGAAAAGTGAACTTATTGGAATTATTAACTCTGTGTTATTGCTGATGAAGGATTGAGTTGGCTACTGCGGTGCAATGGCGGTGACTTTCCATTTCCATTGAGATTGTTTGGCACTTGAAGTGAAAGAAAAAACATTACCTTTTACTCAGAAAATGCAGCTCATTCAGAAAAGTGATTGTTCTTGTGCAAGCACGAAGACCTGAGTTCAGACTTTTAGCACTTGTTTGACAGTGGTGCATGGCAGTGTTTGGTTATGTTAAAAAGTGAAGACAGGGAGTTTCCTGTAATTGCTGGGCAGCCAGTTGAGATAATCAGTGAGTCCTGTGTCAGTAAGAAAGACTTCTCAAAGATATTCTTCATCTATCACTTTCTAGCCTATAAGAAAAATAAGTTGGAGGCTGATAGAGGAAGAAACCTAACTAAACTCTAGGCTCCACATTCATGTCCATGTATGTGCATACACCCACACGGTTGTGCACATGGACATGACACACATATACCTCACACGAAAGAACACAAAACTAAGTGCACAAAGTTATAAAATTTCATGTATAACATACAGATGAGAAAAAAACACTTGTGTTGTTTAAGCCTCCAAGTTTGTGGTATTTTATTATAGCAGCCTAATTTTGTGTTTGATTTATATTCAGTCCTCACAATATCTCAGGATGGAAATAACAAGGTGTCATAGTTTGCATTCGATTGCTGTGATAATCACCATGTCAAAAAAATCAACTAGTGGAGGAAAGAGTTTATTTCAGCCTACAGTACAGTTCTTTATCAAGGGAAGCCAGGGCAGAAGCTCAAGCAAGATCCTGCTGTCAGATACTGAAAGGAAGACCATGGAGAACCATTTCTTACTGGCTCACTCCTCTGGCCCATTATTTTATACATCACAGGAACACCTGCCCAAGGTTGGCATCCCCTACAATTGTGTCAGCCCTCCCATGTCACTAAGCAATCAAGAAGATGCCCCACAGGCATGGCCACAGGCCCATTTATTGGAGGAAATTCTCCAATTGAGATTCCCTCCACACAGGTGGGTGAAGGGGACAAGTGATTCTCTCCAGCATTTCTGGTAACATTCACAGACACACAGACACAAACATACACAAATTCAAACTTGCACACAATAGAATAAAATTGTTGGAAGGGCAGGGATTCATCAGTCTTGGGAGAATTTTCTGGGTTTTTTTTTTTTTTTTTGGCTTTTGAACAGTGGCTCAGTAAGTGTTAAAGACTGGCTTTTAATTTTTTTTTTAATTTATTCTTTTTATGTATGAATGTACTGTCTGCATACAGGTCTGTGCACCCGTGTCGTGCAATGCCGCGGAGGTCAGCAGAAGAAAGCGTCGGATTCCCCTGGAACTGGAGTTAAAGGTGGTTCTCAGCTGCCATGTGGGTGCTGGGGATCGAACCCAGGTCCTCTGCAAGAGCCATCGGTGCTCTTAACCGCTAGGCCATCTCTCCAGCCCAGAGTCAACTTTGTTTTCATTTTTATCCATTTAATTTTGTCTTTGCTAAAATATAGTTCATGTTTTAAGTGTAGATTATTTAGAACTTTGTCAGTTTGTTTTGTAATAATTGAGGGAGTTTTCTTTTTCTGCTTTAAGTCAATACAGTCAGACTCTTTTTTAAGTTGTCAGTTTGTTTATGACCTGAGATGCAGCATGTGTTGTGAATTTCATGAGCACCATCATGTACTGTGCTCATGTCTATAAACTCTCATCAGAGTCAGGTAGTTAAAGGTCTATTTAGTCTTATGTACTTGCTGATTTTCTGATTCTTTTCCCATAACTTCTGATTTGTGACTCCATATTTCATTTTTATCACTCATGCTTCACATCCTTTCAGCTCCGATTTCTACCATCACACATGTTTAGGATTTGTTCTTTTCTAGATAGATTGAGCCACTTATTACTGTGCTCAGGCTGCCATAGAAAATACCTCAGAGTCAGTGACTTCACAAGGGAAATTATTTTATCACAGAAGTGCCAGAAAGTACCAGCAGATGGGTTTATGATGAGGTGCCTCTTGACATGCACTTCTGCCTAGTTTCATATTCATATAAACAATTCCTGCAAACTTCTAGGTGTCTTTTTTTTCTCTTCCTCTTCCTATGAACAGTCATGTGTGATTAGATGTCCATTCTTCCGAGGTTACTCAATGTCACCTCCTGAAATGTCCTTTTTCATGTATAATTACATCGGTAACTTGTACTGCAACATAGACATTTTGAGGTGACACAAATTACATCATAACAAATGTTTTTATCATAGTCTAATTTTCTCGATGACTCTGGTAAATTATTTTGTTTAAACATTTATTTGCTATTAAGTGTAAAACTCATATTATTGGTATTTTATGACATATTTATATTTTTTAAGCATTACATAGTTGTGATATTTTAATTGGCAATGCCATTTTTTCACTTAATTTTTCTAATTATAGTTTTATATTAAAGGGTGTCATTGATATTTGCTAACCACTGTTGTTTTTCTCCATTCATTCCATTTTTATTTATTTTTTTAATACATTCATTCTTGCATCCTAAAAATATTTTAAATCTATTTAAATTGTGTTATAAATTGAATGTTACCTGCCTACTCACATTCATAACTAGAAGCTTTAACCCATCTAATAATCTATGTGGCTATAGTTAGACAAAGACTTACTATGAAATAATTAGATGTATAAAATTTGGCTCCAGATTGTGTGGAATTAGTGTCCCAGTGAAAAGGCACAAGAAAGAGCTTAGTTTCTCTCTCTCTCTCTCTCTCTCTCTCTCTCTCTCTCACACACACACACACACACACACACACGAATACATACACACACACACACACACACACACACACACACACAATGCCAAGGAGAAGCGGGGTATGAACACTAAAGCATGAGTCTCTGATCCTACAACACAGCCCAAGCCTTGCTCCCGTTTCTTCAGGATACTAAAAAATTCTGGCCCCTGTTTTCATGATTAGACCTTAATTTTTTAAATGCAATTCATTTTTTTAAATTTTATTTATTTTCATATGTGTATGAGTGTACTGTCTCCATGTAGGTTTGTGCACCCATGTCGTGCAATGCCACGGAGGTCAGAAGAGGGTCTCGGATTCCCCTGGAGTTACAGATGGTTCTTAGCCGCCATGTGGGTGCTGGGTATCGAACCCGGGTCCTTGGCAAGAGCCGTCGGTGCTCTTAACCACTAGGCTATCTCTCCAGCCCCTATACCTCAATTTTACAACAATTGGCTATCCTAACCTGGGGTCAACAGGATGTCCTAAAAATAGGCAGTTGTGAGGTCAACCAGAAGACCTTGAACAATCTCCAAAAGAAATAAGCTGCTTCTAGATCAAACCAGCTCCATGTGAACACAGTGCACATAGTGTATGTGATGATTGTCTCTTGGGCTGACTATTCTTGCCTTACAGTGTACTGATGTCTTTAAAAATCTTGCTGAGTGCATCTCCTTTTTGTCTCTGCTTGAATTCTTGGAAAGTGTACAAGAGCCAAGAGACACTGGTAAAGACACCAAGGAAAGGACATGGGAGGTAGATGTTTATCTGTTGACCAAGAGGACAGCCATACTGAAAGAATGACTTACAGAATGTTGACCTTAAATTTCTAGCTCCAAAAATTTAATAAAGAAAATTATTTTGGGGGCCGGGTGTTGTGGTGCACGCCTTTAATCCTAGCACTTGGGAGGCAGAGGCAGGTGGATCTGTGTGAGTTCAAGACCAGCCTGGTCTACAGAGTGAGTTCCAGGACAGGTGGGGCTACAGGGAGGCCCTGTCTCGAAAAGATCAAAAAGAAAATTATTGTTTGGAACCTATAAAATTCTCCATCTGTTGCAAGAAGCTTCTTTGACAAGTGGTGAATGGAAATGGGTAGCAATCTCCAACATTAGCCAAAGAAAAATCTATATCTAATTACTATTGGATGAGGGAGAGTTGGTCTTCTTTAAGTTAGTGACTTTAGATAGGCTGACTAGACTTCAGAGGAAGAACTTGAACACAGGGACATCTGGATATACAAACTAGACTCCATATGCCTTAACATATATGACAGAATGCATGAAATTTGATGGGGGATTTGAGATGTGGAGATGGGGGAAGGGGTATAAATATGATTAAGATGTATTATATGAAATGCACAAATATTCAATTAAAATATACAATGAAAACCTATTTCTAGTGGCTAGAGAGATGTTATAGATGATTCAGCACTTACATGGTGGCTAACATCTGTCGATAACTCCATTTCCAGAGAACTGAGACCCTTTTCTGTCTTCTACTTGCTTTGCACAACATGGGTACACTCCCTTGCATGCATTATACATATACACATAAAATAAAATCAAAGCAAGAAAAAAAATAAAAATAAAATTTTTTCTTTTAAGTCACTAATGTTTGGTACATGGTCACTACGGCCTGAGTAGACTAATGAAAATGGTATGCTGTTCTCTTTATTTCTTTGTTTCTCTCTCCTTTTTAGTAAATATCTTATAGAAATCTACATCTATGGATCAAAAAAAAAGTATTCATGGATAGTTTTGAACTCTCATCTATCTAGCTCACAAACATTTACATTTAAAACATAATTTTGTAGGAAGCTTTTCTTTTTATGCCAAACAGGGACCACGAGGCCCTGCTAAGGGGAATGGGGACACAGTGCCTGCTTTGCAGACACTGTGGGGAGCTGGCCTCTAAGCACAGAGACCAGCGGCTACTTCCTGTAGCCCAATCTAAGTGGGAACTCCAACTTAGGCTCTTAGCCTGGACCTAGGAGGCACATGTTCCACTCTTGGCCATAACTTCTCACCTGCCCAGGGCATGAACAGGAATTACAGGCTGATTGATGGCTGATCGCATCCCTTCAGCCTACCCACTCACAACACCAGCTACCCAGATTGGTGATCCGCAAAGGAATCCCTTTACAACCCACTGGCCACCCAAACGAATTTCAGGCCTACCTTAGCCTGTATGCCTGCAATAACTAATAAAAATGATGGCCGGGAATTCCGTGATGATGTTACTACGAAAGTCAAATTTATTCCTTGCCTCAGCTTGCTTTTATAAATCACAAGGACCAATCACAAGCCCCCCAACTCAGTGGCACTGCACGCCTTGCTCCACCCAGTATCCCACCTAGGCCATGCTGCTTGCTCCTCCTTGGGGTGGAGCCAGACTCTTGGCCATGTGGTGCCCTGAGGCATGCCAGCTGGAAAGTTAGCCTGCAATTCAAGCTGGGTTTCCCTACATAATTTCAATTATTTTTATGCTTACATAAATAAATACTTTTTTGTTTAAAAGAAGAGGGAAAATTATTTTATTCCTGAAGGGAAAGAAAATCTTATATTTGTAAATAGTTTTATTTAATATGGTCTTTGTTCATTTCCTGTTAGTGATAGGTCTTTAGTCATACACTACAAATTATGTCCTTCCCCTTTATTACTGAAAAAATATTTATTTTGAATGTAAAAATTCTAAGGTGAAAAAGATTTTCCAATGCATGTGTTCCTTCACCATATAGAAATATTGATACAATTTCATATTTTCTGATGGGATACTTCACGGGGCTGGAGAGATGGCCTAGCGGTTAAGAGCGCCGACCGCTCTTACAGAGGACCCGGGTTCGATCCCCAGCACCCACATGGCGGCCGAGAACCGTCTGAAACTCCAATTCCAGGAGAACTCCAGCTCCAGGGGAATCCGACACCTTCTTCTGACCTCCGCGGCATTGCACCACACGGGTGCACACACCTGCATGCAGACAGTACATTCATACACATACTGAAATAAAGAAAAATTAAAAAAAAAATTAAAAAAAAAAAACTGTTTGCTTCCTACGACCAATATACCATTGGTCTCTCTCTTTGACATGCTTTTCTTTGTATTTAGTTTTTAGAAGTTTTACCATTATGTATTGTTGTGTTTCTCTGTATTACATATTACCAATCTTAAAATTTTAGATTTATGTGATCTTCTTTTAATTTAAAGACCAATGAATCCACTTAGTGGTTCTGGTCTGCATCTGCATGGGTGTAGGACCATCTACTAGAAAATGGAAGCCCTTCTGGGACCACATTCCTGAGGAAACTTGTTCTCCTTTCCCCAGCATCCATCAATTGCCCATAGGTACTCAGCTACAGACAGGCCTTAACGAACATTGGCCTATTCATGCAGGGATCTGCGCTAACATGATCTTCTGCAAGTTTTATAGATGCAGTCACAGCTCCTAGGGTACATGGATGCAATGGCCCTGTAATGTTCAGCAAATATTGTTTTCTACTAAAATCTGCTTCATCTCTTGTTCTTACTCTCTGTTGACTCTTCCATGATGATCTCTGAGCCTTGGACATAGGGTTTGTGAGCACATGAAGTTAGGAGGGAGAAGTTGTAAGGGGGATAGGAGAGAAACTGGAAGAGATGGAACAAGGGATGGATTTGATTCAAACCCATTATATTTATGTATTAGTTACTTTTGTCTTGTTCTTATAGAACACCACGGACAAAATTAACTTACAGAAGAAAAGGTTTATGTTGGCTTATGTTTTTCAAAGCGATAACACACCATCATGTAGGAAGGTATGCCACCATAAACAGGAAGCTGAACATGCATATCTTTATCTGCTCTCACAAGATGAAGAGAAAACAAACAACAAGGGGTAGAGGGAGGATATGAAGTCTAAAAGCCCACCGCCAGTGTTGCACCTTCTCCACAAAAGTTGTTATCTTCTAAAGGTTCTCTGAACTTTCCCAATGGCTCCACGCAGTGGGCACAAAGCCTTCAAATATTTGAGGCTATGAGGGCTAGTTCTCATTTAAGCTACTACAATCATGTATGGAATTTTCAATCAAATTACACTAAAAAGTACAATTCAGAAAAAATGTTATTCCACCTATTCTTTCTTTTTTCTGAAGTATTTTTCTCTTATGTATATGTTTTACCTGCATGTTAAGTGTACCTGTGTCCTGTAATGCCTATTGAAACCAGTAGGGTGTATTATGTCCCCTGGAACTGTGTTACAGATGGTCATGTACCTTGTGGGTGCTGGGAACTAAACTCAGGTACTCTGCAAAAGCAATCTGTGGTGTTAACTACTGAGCCATTCGTCAAGCTCCACCCATTCTTGGTTAAAAACTTTCCAGTTTTCCTAGTTTCGCTTCCAGAGACTTCAGTGGCATTTACTTTCTTCTGTTATTTGTTCCCTTAGCTATGTTACCTTGCTAATCTTAGGGATTTTTGTCCCACCCCCTTTTTGTTTTTAGAGTTATTTATTTTGTTTAGATTTTAAAAAATCATTTTGTTCCATTTGGATTACTTAAGTTTTTACATTTGAATTTACTATACTGTTCCATATTTTCTGATCTGTTTTTCATTTGATCATTATAACTTTCTGTTTCATGACTTTGTATTTTCTATAAATCACTCATATATTTATACTTATAATTGCTGCAGCTTTCTACTTTTCAGTGTTTAAACATGTTTGTAAATGCTTTTCGCAATTTTATTATGGCAGCTATCAAAGCATTAGCAACTCAATTATAATTTCTGAATTTTCCCGTTCTACTAGTGTGAGATCTTAGTGATTCTTGGTAAGATAATTTAATTTTTGTTAAAAATTTTTTTAATTATGATTTGAGACCTTACTTAAGCCTTCCTTTTTGTCATGATGACAGATTTCTTGGCCTCAAACTTAGTGTTGGTTACTATTCATTTTCTTCTCATCAGTGCTCAGTGAGATCTTGAGTTCTGCTTCTCACAGAGCCTCCACTTACTTCCATGATTGATCATATCTTGATTCTGCACTGAGCTTGGCATCCAATGACAAGATCAAGAAAGTGAGTGGTCACTGACTTTGGTAAAATTGCAAGTATCAAAGTCAAAGAAAAATAAAAGTCTTAGAACAAGTAAACAAATAGTAATTACATCTATGTTCCAAATGTCTGGGTTCACTGAGGAAAGGAGATGAACAAACATATAAGCATAAAGTGGTTTTGCATATGCGTTGTACATAATCTGTGTGTATACCATAAAAGAAAAAAGTCATTGAGTATTCCTAAGACAGAGATGATGGGTTCACAAAGTTCCACAATATCTTTTTTAAAAGCTTTGGAGTCTCTGAAAAGAACACAAATATGAAAATAATTTAAGAAAAAACAATTTGATTTCTGATAACTTGAATGTTATTGGTAATATCAAGAGTATGAATGGATTCAATATGGTCAGAATGAAATCAGCACTATTAAAGAAATTCCCCTAAATTTAAAGTTGACTTAAAAGATGAGTGTTTCTAGCACATTTTACCTTTAGTTAATTAACAGTTTCTCACATAGTTATAACTTTTAGAAATTGTTGAACTGCATTAGCCTAGTGCTGTATCACATCAAAATTCAAGCTGCTGGTTAATATATTATGTCATCTAGGGGCCGGAGAGATGGCCTAGTGGTTAAGAGCACCGACTGGTCTTGCAGAGACCCTGAGTTCGATCCCCAGCACCCACATGGCGGCTGAGAACTGTCTTTAACTTCAGTTCCAGGGGAATTCGACACCGTCTTCTGACCTCCGCAGCATTGCACGACACGGGTGCACAAACCTACATGCAGACAATACATTCATACACACATAAATAAATAAATAAATAAATAAATAAATAAATAAATAAATAATGGTCTTTAATATTCTGATCTTCAGAATTGCTTCTTATAAAAGTGAAGTGCTTGCATGTTTCCAGCATCACATCTCTGTAGGGTTTCGTCTGCGAAGGATCCAGCAAAGCCCATTCTTCCTGAGTAAAGTCCATGGCTCTCTCCTCAAATGTCACAGAATCGAATCCACAGCCCGGTTTCTGGGATCTGGCATTCTCCTTGGCTCCCCGCAGCCACACTCGCTTTATCTGTATTTTTTAATATGACTTTAGACTAATACAGTTCCCTCTGGCTTTTTTCTTTTTTAATTTTTTTAAAATTTTATTTATTTTTGTATGTGTATGAATGTACTGTCTTCATGTAGGTTTGTGCACCCGTGTCGTGCAATGCTGCGGAGGTCAGAAGAGGGTCTCGGATTCCCCTGGAAATGGAGTTCTCCTGGAATTGGAGTCACAGACGGTACTTAGCCACCATGTGGGTGCTGGGGATCGAACCCCGGTCCTCTGCAAGAGCAGTTGGTGCTCTTAGCCGCTAGGCCATCTCCCCCCCCCCCCCGCCCTGGCTTTTCAAAGCATCTAAGCATTATACATAAGCCCTCTCACTCACCCACTCTAACTCTCCCTACTCCCTCCCTAGTGAAGGTTTCCCTATTTCCCCCTCTCCCTCTTGATAACACCTCTCTCCTCTTGAGATCTTTATTCCCTTTTAGCTCCACATTTCTTTTCCATTTTTTTCTGACTCCTGTGGTTACATGAGGATATATATTCACAGATAAGGAATTGGAGCTAAGATCCATCAAAGAGAAAGAACATACACTGCATGGTTTTCCTTATCTGTGTTTCTTCACTTAGTATAAAAGCTCATATTTTCATGCATTTACCTGTGAATTTCATTTGTCTTTACCAATGATTAGAACTCATTGTATCACATTTTCATTATCCATTTACCAGTTGACATTTAAGTTGAGTTGTTTCAATTACTTAGCTATTGTGATAAGAGCACACATAAATATGACTGTGCAAATAACAACTCTGCAGTATGCCTATTCCCCGGATGTATGCCAAGAGTAGTATGACTGGATCCTATAGTAGATTTGAAAGGAAGTTTTACCACTGTTCAGTAATGGAAAACTACATCATGCTAACCTTGGAAGTCTTCTTCAGTCATCCCCATGGTATGACTTGGAGGATATAGTCCTTTTTTTGTTGTCTTTTTGAGACAGGGTTGCCCTTAGTCCCATCTGGCCTGGAACTCACTAGGTAGAGCAGGCTGGCCTTGAACTCACAGAGATCCGCCTGCATCTGCCTCCTGAATGCTAGTATTAAAAGCATGTGTCACCACACCTGGCGGAAGATAGTTTTAAAATCTCTGTATTATATAACTCATTTATATTAAGCCACGTTTGTTTCTTTACCCATATGTTGAAACATGAGTAGGAAATTCAGATCGTCAATCCAATGATAACATCCCCATAAATTAAAAAACATATAATAACATTAACAAATATCATGGAGCTGGAGAGATGGCCTAGCGGTTAAGAGTGCCACCGCTCTTGCAGAGGACCCGGGTTCGATCCCCAGCATCCACATGGCAGCTGAGAACCGTCTGAAACTCCAATTCCAGGAGAACTCCAGTTCCAGAGGAATACGAGACCCTCTTCTGACCTCCGTGGCATTGCACGACACGGTGCACAGACTTGCATGCAGACAGTACATTCCTACAAATAAATAAATAAATAAATAAATAAATAAATAAATAAATAATAAAAATCTGTAAAAAAAACAAAAAACAAATATCAATATTGATTAATAGTGATTGCACAATAGATAGAACTATAAAATTAAAAGTGACATAATTAATAATCAAATATAATTGCTACTCATGTGAAAGCTTAGGATGACATTTTAAGGCTTTTTTTTTATAAGAGTAAAGCAGGGACTGGAGAGATTGCTCAGCAATTAAGAGTACAGAGGACATAAGTTTGATTCCCAGCATAGACATGGTGGCTAACCACACATAACTCCAGTTCCAGGTGAATCGAATGTCCTCTTCTAACCTCTGTGGCATTGGAGGACACTGGTGCATACAAACACACAATAAAAATAATAGATATATTTTTAAAAAGAGCAAAAAAAAGCATATAAACCAGAAACTCCCCTCCCCCATTTAACTCTATAACATATATGTCATTGTATACTTAAATATTTCAAATCTTGACTACCTATACTTGGAACGGAGGAAAGAAGCCTCAATCTGAATGGCCAGTTACAATTTAAATGTGATCTGAAAAGACTTTAATCAGCAGATCTCAAATGTAATATTGAAAGATTTTGATGAAATAGATTTTGAAAAGCCCCAGAAATATGCATTCCTACATATAATCCAAGTGAATCTGTACTTATGCTTTTTCTCTAGCCCCTTTACAAAACACATTTTAGCACTGTGATAAGTTTCACCTCATGAGTCAAAGTTGTCATTAAATCAACAGGCAGTCATACCATATCTGTTCAATGACCTATGGTTGAAGATAAGGCAGCCAATTTTCTACAAGTTAATTGGTCTCATTGCTTAAGAATTTATAAACACATAAACACCCCAAGCAGGTACATAAACAAATGTAGAATCATGTATTTCAACAGGTAGGTTTTCTTTGAAGTTTTTATATTTGGGAAGCCAGATATATTTGTTTAGTTGCAATAAGGCATGAGTTCATAGAACATTCATTATTAACCTGGGAGCATATTGTGTAATTTTATGTCCATAACACTAACCATAATAGCTTCTTCTATTAGCCAGTCTGAATGAGTGCAACTTAAAGTGTTATCAGTATCTGGTAGATTACACAGCTAACAGGTTTTTTTTCTGGAGTTACTTCCACTGCATTACAATTTATATAAAACATTAATAACTGTTAAACATCAAAATGAATTTAAAATGTGATTACATTATTGAGACTTTTAGCAGAGACAATTTTCTTATAAGCATTTATATTAAATTTCCTAAGGAATGTCTGTAGTAAATATGCTAACTTCAGAAAAGACTATTAAAGAAAATGGACTTTCATTTTACTGTAAAAAATTGTAAAGTTTCCATTTGGTTCAGAATATGAAGAACAGCTACTGTAGAATACAAGTTTCCTAAGTATTGAGCCACCAAACTACTGTATGAGTATGTCAGAGTATTTATGCAATTAAATAAATTCAAAAATGCTATGTTCCATTTCTGTAAAAAGTATTGTGTAGATTTTAGATATCTCAATGCAAAATGAGGGCACATTATGTGTTAAGGATATGGAACAATATGTTAGGGTAAAATGCAGGATTAAGGCCTGCATCTGTATGAAAAAATGCAATTAGCATGCTTAGCACACCACTTAAATATTGTACCCTATGCTTCTTGATATTAATGGAAATGATTAGATGGGAATAATAACAATTAGAATATTCCTTAAACTTGAACTTTTGGTATAATCATATTTATAGATTTGTATTTTGTAAATAAAACCCCAAAGCATTCAATTTTACTTTCTATTTATTTACATGAAAAACATTGAACATATTTTAATAGAATATTTAGTTTAGAGAAGTGAAGATTACCCAATTGATAATGTCTACAATTATTCATCTCAGTATTCTAAGTCAGCCATATTTTATAATGTGCCTCTATGTAAACATGTTTTCAATGGAAATCATTGAGAGAACTGTTGAAATAAGACATAAATGTTATAAATTATCATCCAAAGTTAATAATTCTGGCATAGCTAAGTTGAGTTACACTATTGATCTATTGATGAATGAAAATAATCTTGCCAAAATATTATGATTATCAATGATATATGATCCATGATTTTAAGCTTTATTTAATAAATCAATCACAAAAAGGAATATAAGAATTAATCATCACAATTACTGATATCACACAAAAATTACAACCCAAGTCATACTGCCATCTGATGGAATCACTAACACCCCATATGAATTATCACTGCTTCAAATAAATTTGATGACACATCTACCTATCTATCAGATTACAGATTTATATAGGCAAAATGTCTTTAAATAAATAAATTACAAGAAACAACTAGATGAATAAATGTACAGATTAAAAATTATATGTCTATGTGTTTATGCACACATAGGTATTAAATAAATTATAGTAGGTTTAACTGATTTCAATGTTGATTAAAATGAAACAAATGAAAATAACAGAATTTACATGTAATAGGAAGGTTGTAGATAATACATTGTTAGATATTTTAGTGATTACTAAAATTTCAAGATGGTTATAGAAGCTGCTTTATTAGAACTTTTCATTTTTAATGTTTTATTATATTTATTTTATGTGTATGAGTTTACTGTCTACATGTGTCTAAATGCATCCATGTCATGCAATACCTACGGAGTCATAGGAAGGCATCAAATTCCCCTGGAGTTAGGGATGATTGTTAGCTGCCATGTGGGTGCTGGAAATTGAACCCAGGTCCCCTGCAAGAGCAGCTAATGTTCTTAACTGTTGAGCCATATCTCCAGCCCTGAATCATATTTTTCTAAGCACAAAAACATGAGGAATTTCCATAAAGAAACAGTATCAATGTATAGTAAAAATGAAGGAAAATATTTACAAGAAACTAGAAGTACAAGATGGTAAGCATTAAGAACAGTTCAACAGTACTTCGGACTTGAGATTTACCAAGTAATTCTATACTCACTGAAAGGAGCTTTCAAAAAAGGCTATACAAAGACTATTGCAGATAATGATTTATCACCCTAGATCTGAACCAAACCTATGTTAACAGAAGTCCTTCAGGTAAAATAAAATGATGCCAAACAGAAAAAATTCCATATTTCTACAAAGGAATAAACTGTGCTGATATAAATAGACAGGCATGTAAATATAAATTAACTTCATATTGTTCTAAATTCATAAAAAGAAAGAAATATATTCTGTTGGTAACATATTTAGAAGTGTAAAAATTATAGTGTTCCAAGGGCAGGATTGATGTTTGTTAGGGCTTGCCAAGGATTAGCCTTCAAACACTTCCTTAAAGGAAAAATTAAATCTTTTAGCCTAAAAGAAAGAAAATCCTCCAATTGAGGTTATATGTACATATATATATATATATATATATATATATATATATATAATACAATTTAAAAACCACACGACAACAAACTGGCCAAAGAACTGACTAAACAGTGAAGTTCTCCCAAAAGCAATAACCTCTGCTTTGAAAAAACTCTGGAAAGACATCAAAAATGAGGTGTAAGACATGTATGGCAGTGTGTGTGAACTCGGTGGGGTGGGGGCATGGAGAGAAGAGTACTCTAAATTCGATTAATAAAGATGATTGTCCGCGTCGCTGTGTAGTCTCGCCGGCAAGAAATTCACGCGGACAACAGGATTCTTCTGTGGTAATATTTATTGTGACAGCTCTTTTGTGAGAAGGACCCCGAAATGGGGAGAGGCACTGCTTATATAGCAGTCTCAGTAGGGTTCGGGTATGCTCTGGATTGGTGCACCGTCGGATGCCTCATTAGCATGCCCAAAGGCGCGAGGCCCAGAGACTCGTGGCCGGGAGCGCAGTTTTCTAATGCAAAGGCAACGGGGAACGGCTTGTGTGTTTTCTAGAACTCAGGAAGTCAGCGCACCTTAGGGCGATGGTACAGCACACATTGTTGTGGTAGGCTGACAAATTTCCCCCTTTCTGTTTTAATAGAGCAAGGTCTCTAGGCCGCAGCTGCGACATGACCTGTCAGAGACTTAGTAAAATTGGCTGGGAGAGTGCCCTGTCTTAGGTTGCCTCTGCAGTTGTATGAGTCTTACCTGTCATTGGATGAGACAACAGCTTTTAGGTTTTGGCCCTGTCTTAGGTTGTGTAATATTGGCACAGGGTCTTACCCGTCATTGACTACTGTCTCCAGCATACTAAGCCAAATGCTTGGGGAGGAGCCTGCTTCCAAAGCCGCAAGGGCCTGTGCAATAACTACTTATCTGCGCTGATGCTGGGCACGGAGCTACACATAATCCAGAGCATAAGTATAATCCCTCCACATAGAAATAGGCCAAACCCTGCCACCCCTGCCCATTGTTCGAAGTGTGAGATGGCAGCAGTAATCCAGGAGGCCAGTCCTTCAGCAAGGGAGGCATCCACTCTAAGTCGAGTTCACGGTGACAATAGCCATCGAAGTTGGTTCATCAAGCCGTCAAATTCTCCACGTCCAATTACCTAAAAGATATCTGAGACATTGGTTAGACAAATTTGCTACCCTTGTGAAGTTTTTTGATATTGGATGCTGGTCACACTAGGCCAGAATATTTCCAACTCCAGCCAAGCTGGGCTATCTGCCATAGTTCAAATGTAGTAGAAGTATTCTAAAAGGTAAAAAGCCGTTAAGTTGTCCAGCGTACTCCCCGTGACTGGCATCCTGTCCAAGGGGCAAAGCTGTTTCCCTCCGCCAGTACAGAAAGGGTGACCAATTAGGTTGCAGCAACACTTTTCCCCTTCTCTATATAATACAGATTACATAAAGGCAGACAAATCCACATTTATGGAAAGCATTAAGCATTTGCTGCATGGAAGATTTTTAGTTCTAATACTAGTAGTACAGAGTCACAGAGCATATTTTTAAAACTTAACTTGCAGGTTCATTGAATATGGTTATGTTTTTAACTCCTGGAATAAATGGGTAGCTGTTTTTAATCTCTACTGACAAATTAATTGAAATAGCTCTGGTTAAGCATTGATATTTTAGAAAAAAAGTAAAAATCAAAGGTTTATTTTGCTTTTTGCCATTTGGTAGCTTTACACACAGGCTTCGATCTTCAGAATACCCTGGATTCAGTAGAAAAACCTTTTAATGAAGTTTTGTACAATAGAAACTTCTCAGCAGTCAAAATTTAAGACTGTAAAAAAATACATGCAAAACATACTTTTCTGAAAACACTTAACTTTGAACAAAGCAAAACTACACAAATGCAGATTGGGAACATTTGCCTCATGGCATGTCGCGCCTCCGGGAACAAAAGGAGGTGGAGCATTTCCCAGATGCATAAGGCGGAGGAGCCGAAGGCAGGGGAGCGGGAAGAGCTATGGGACCTGTTTACTTTTAGTTTTAACCTTTTCTTTCGCCGGGCGGGCGAAAGTGTTCATTTTTGTACCGGGCTGCTTCCTCCTCTAATTCCTCCTCCTCAGATAGCGGTAATTTTTCATTAGAATCTGAATCATTTAATGTCAGGGCTTGTAGGTCTCTAAATGGGTATAAGGTACCTTTATTAATAATCTCGCTAGCATCCTCTTTTCTTTTGAATGCGCATCTAACCTTTCACTCCGTTCTGTTTCTGACATGCTTCCTGAAGGTCCGCAAGGGCTTGTTGTCCTTCCCTAATTTCTTCTTTACAGTTTTGATCAATTACAAAAGCCAATAAAATAATTAAGCAAGGTTGGAATCCCTCTAGATCGTCAGAGAAAAGCATATCTCTCAGAACTTAACTTACTTCTGGCCACAGTTCTGAACCCTCTTCAACAAGTGAAGGGTCCTCTCGGCGCCAGCGACAATGTCACGGTTCCGGGTCTTCGGCACCACTTTTCCGCGCTGTGTATCTCGCCGGCAAGAACTTCACGCGGACAACAGGATTCTTCTGTAGCAGTATTTATTGTGCACAGCTCTTTTGTGAGAAGGACCCCGAAATGGGGCAGAAGCACCGTTTATATATCAGTCCAGAGGGTTCGGGTATGCTCTGGATTGGTGCACCGTCGGATGCCTCATTAGCATGCCCAAGGCGCGGGCCCAGAGAGCTCGGGCCCGGGAGCACAGTTTGCCCAATGCAAAGGCAACGGCGGGAAACGGCTTGTAGTTGTTCTAGCAACTCAGGAAGTCAGCGCCACCTTAGGGCGTGGTACAGCACACATTGTGTGGTAGGCTGCCAACAGATGATGATGTATGACAAAGTTTAATAACAATAAAAATATATTTAAGAAATTTATAGTGTTCAATTTAGAAAGTAAAATATCATAATTTTAAACTATTTAATTTATCACTAAATGTATATTAAATATGTATTTAGTGTACATCAAAACTTTAGAATGGGTGTTGGAAAGATGTCTCCACACTTAAGAGTACTTACTTGCTGGTTTTCCAGAGGACTTTTTTTTTTCCAGCACCTATGTGGCAGCTCACAGCCATCCATAACTCCAGGTTCATGGCATTTTCCACCCGCTTCTTGTCTCGGTGGACAGTGTATACTTGTGGTGGACTTATATACATGCAAGTAAACATATATTAGCAACTGCAAAGCCATTGTACATAAACATATACTTATGCACAAAGACAGTGATAGCTAATGACCTGACAAAGAAAATAACACAGAATCATAAATTATTAAATTTTTTTTAAAAAAGAAACCTAAGAAGAAAAAGTATGGTGTTAAAGCCAGAGCATGTTGGTAGCCATAAATTTAGTAATATCAGTAGTTAACTTAAATATAAATTAGATAAGCATTCAGAGACCAAATTTTCAGTAGAAAAGCTCTTCAGATAATTTCAGAAAGCACGGATAGATATGTAGAGAAAAATAATGTCACAAGTAAATTCTTTTCATGACTAACTCAAGAAATAAAACGAAATTCTGTGAAGAAAACTAAGTCTTTAACACCATACTTAGTGGTAAAACCATGAGTGTTTTTGCTAAACTTGATGGCAAACAAGGATGGCAGTTTTCAGGAATTCTATTCAATATTGTACACGAAGTCCTGGATGTGGCAATAAGGCAAGAAAATTAAATGAAAACTACACAGACTGGCTGGAAAATAAACACAACCTTATTCCTAGAAATATGTGATATGATTGTCTATTTAGAAAATACCAAGGAATATGAAAATTTCTAGGACTATTAAGGAAAGTTACGAATGTTTCTGTGGAATATAAAACCAAAACATCACCAGTCATTTCCTTACACAATTAGAAGTTAACAACTAAATAAAAGGTTATACAAAATCAAAAGGATAAAATCTTAAATAAAAATATTCAATATTTTGATGAAATGAATAAAAATGACCCAGAATCAATATAGACAATAATGTGTCCATAGTTTGGAGAGCTCAATGGAACTAAGATGTCATTTTTATCAAAAACCATTCCTATAGTATTTCAAAACAATTATTTACAATTATTGGTGTGATCATTCTAAAATTTATATGAAAATGCAAGACATTAGAATATATAAAACATTTTCAAAAGTAATAATAGAGAAGAACAAATACAACCTTATTTTAGTTTACTATATGTCCATAATTATCACATCAATGTGTAAAGATACATATAAAATTCAATAATTAGAGAACCAGAAATTGGCTCACATAAATATATTGAAATAAATAGAATAATGTACAAAGCCAATTTAATTTTCAACAAATTTTATAATCTCAAAGTAAGATCTAATAATTTAATAAAAATTGTGAAATAAATCTCATGTTATATGAAAAAAACTATTTAAAATGGATCATAACATATAAACTAAATTATATAATAGGAAAAATCTCTTTATGGACTTATTTTGAATTAATAAGATATTCAGATATGACAACAAAAATATAAGATAATAAGGATGTCTGAAAAGGTGTAGAGAAATGGATTATTTTATTTTTAACATTTTATTTGCTATTTTAAATTTTATGTATATGAGCAAAACCCTGCATGTATATAAGTGTACTGTGTCATGCAATGTGGAGTTGAAAGAATTTGTCAAATCTTCTGGAACAGGAGATACTGATGGAGATTAGCTTCATGTGAGTGCTGGGAAATTAATCCAGGTCCTCTGCAAATGCATCCAATGCTCTTAACTGCTAAATCATCTATCCAACCTAAAATGTACCTTTAAAACTTACTTAAAAAATCATATACATATGTATATAGTGTGGGTGTGTGTGTGCGTGTGTGTGTTTGTGTGTGTGTATAACTGAAGGTTATCTAACTAAAATTCCAGTGCCAGCCAAGGGTAAAACTCTCTTTGAAAAGTTGTTGTACAAGGTAATTCTAGAGGCATACAAAACAATATAGGCCGTTGTCATAACCCTTAATTGCATCCCTGAACATGAAAATAAGACCCAATTGCTGAAGGTAACACACATTTTGGATGCCTGGAAGTCTCCTCCTTGAAGAGGAGCTCACATAGTATCAGAAAGTGCTGTGCAAGTTACCAAGGGAGAAAATCAATTAATGGCCCTACTAAGAGGTAATACTTATGGACCATAATGACTGGTCCAACAAATATCTTTATTTGTACAATCGTGGCACTTTTTTTTGGATGTAACCAATAGCTTTCCAGTTGGAATTAAGTCCTGGTCAACAGAAGGGAATGCATGCCTGGAGTTGTAAACAGAGACAAATATCCATGGCTTGAGAGGGTAAAGGGAACTAGAGAATTTGTTACTAAAGATATACTAAAATAATATCATTTCTTATCATATCCTAAATGCATATTTGATATTTTTCTTTTTCTTTTTTTGAGATATGGTCTCCCAGTAGAAGCAGCTGGCCTGGAAATTGCTATGTAGATCAAGGCTAGCCTTGATCTCAGAGATACACCTGTCTCTGCCTTCCAAATGCTGAAATTAAAGATATGGACCACCACACCCATTTAAATATACATTCTTCTATTCACATATAAAAGAAGCTTTGTCCAATCATCAAAGAAGCTTCCTTTTGAAACATATGGAGACTATTGCAATAGTCCACAGCTGGTCAACATTAAGTGACAATGGGGTACTTCGACACATTTGAAACATCTACAATCCAATGCTTGTATCTAAGTGTCAGAGAACACTGTGGAAGATAGAGGTGGATGAAAAGGTTGTAAGACCCAGAGTACTAGGATGACTATTTTTAGATCATATTTTGGAGACATGGCTGGAAAACTAGCCAATGAAATCTCAACAATATGGCTTCTTAAATAAAACCTGAATAAGGACAACACCAGCTGATATGCTCATGTGGATGGGGATATTTCACAAAGTCACTTCTACCTCTAGGTGAAGAACTGTAGGCAATCAATGGCTGCTGCAGAAGGATCAATTTTCCTTCATGGGCAAGCTTCCAGAATGGTTAGCCAATGCCCAGTAGTCAGCTATAAAAATTTGGATGCACTAAATGGACTCAATATATACAGATGTAAGTAAATACATACATATGTATGTGCATGTATTTATAACAATAGTAAAGAAAAGGTCACAAATTGAGAGTGAGTGTGTGTAGGGAATATGTTAGAAGGTGGAGAAGGTCTTTGGTGTATTTTATTAGGTTCGTTCCTAGGTATTTTATTGGTTTTGAGGCTATCATGAGTGGGAAAGTTTCCTTATATTCCTTCCTCTGTTGTTTGTTGCTGGTGTAAAGAAAGGCTACTGATTTTCCTAGGTTAATTTTGTAGCTCACCACTTTATTGAATCTCTTAATCATTTCTAAGAGTTTTCTGGTGGAGTTTTTAGCATGCCCTAGGTAAACTATCATATTGTCTGCAAACAGGGATAGCTTGATTTCCTCTTTTCCAATTAGTATTCCTTTAATTTCCCTTTCTTGGCTTATTGACCTAGCAAGCATTTCAAGAACTACATTGTAGAGGAGTGGTGATAAGGGACAACATTGCTAGTCAGCCTTTAAGGGGATTGCTTCTTTTCTCCATTTAGGATGATGTTTGCTGTGAGTTTGTTGTATATGGCTCTGATTACATTGACGAATGATCCCTCCAGTTCAATTCCCTCTAGGACATTAAGCATGAAGGGATGCTGGATTTTGTCTAAGGCTTTTACTTTGTCAAATGAGGTGATCATGTGGTTTTTGTCTTTCAGTCCATTTATGTGTTTTATAGTTTTTTTGATTTATGTATGTTGAACCATCCCTGCCTCTCTGATATAAATCCAACTTGGTCATGATAGATGATCTTTTAGTTGTGGGTCTGTATGCAGTTTACAAGTATTTCGTTGAGAATTTTTGTGTCTGTGTTCATTAATAACATAGATCTGTAGTTTTCTTTTTTCTTTTCTTTTTTGGTTGTATCTTTGCCTGGTTTTGGTATTAGAGTGATACTGGCTTCATAGAAGGAATTTGGGAGATTTCCCTCTGTTTGTATCCTTCTGAACAGTTTGAGTAGTAATGGTTGTAAGTCCTCTTTAATGTCCTATAGAATTCTGTCATGAGGCCATCTGGGTCTGGTCTTGTTTTAGTTTTTTATTACATATTAAATTTCCTCAAATATTATGGGTCTCTTTAAGCTGTCAATCTCTTCTTGGTTAAGATTTGTTGATTTCCAGGCTTTCAACAATTTCTCTTAGGTTTTCAAATTTATTAGAGTATAGGATTTTGAAGTAATCCCTTATGATTATCTGGATCTTCTCATTGTTGTGGTGTTTCATTTCATCATGAATTCAATTGATTTGGAGTTGTTCTTTCTTTCTTTTGGTTAACTGGGCTAGAGGTCTGTTTACCTTATTTATCCTTTCAAAGATTCAAGTTTTGGAATCATTGATTCTTTTTATTGTTTTATTTGTTTCTATTTCACTGATTTTTGCTCTGATTTTTATTATATCTTCCTTTATGTTGGGTTTAGGGTTCATTTGTCCTGTTTTTAGCTGCAGTGTTAGATCATTTATTTGTGCTCTTTCTGTTTGTTTTTTAATGTAGGCATCCAGGGCTATATATTTCCCTATTAGGACTGCTTTTAAAGTATTCCATAGGTTTTGTTGTGTTGTAGGTCATTTTTCTTTAGTTTCAGGAACGCTTTTATTTCCTTCTTTATTTTTTCCTTGACACATTCATTATTCAGGAGTGTGTTGTTTAGTCTCCCTGCGTTCTTGCAGATAGCATGGCTTATCCTGGTGTTGATATTGAGTTTTTTTGCATTGTGGTCTGACAGAATGCATGAAGTTATTTCAATATTTCTGTATTTGTTGAGGTTTTTTTTTTCTATGTCCCAGTATGTGGTCGATTTTGGAGAATGTTCCATGGGTGCTAAATCCCCAGAGAAGGAGATTGAAGAAGACATCAGAACATGAAAAGACCTCCCATTCTCATAGATTGGAAAAATTAATATAGTAAAAATGTCCATTCTTCCCAAAATAATATACAGATTCGATGCAATACCTATTAAAATCCCTCAATATTTTTTTTAGAAAAAAATCCTTAAATTCATATGGAAAAACAAAAGACCCTGAATAGCCAAAGTAACCCTGAGCAAAAAGAGCACTACAGGGTGGTATCACTATACTAGACTTCAAACTATATTACAGGGCTATAATCATATAAACTTCCTGGTACTGGCTCAAAAACAGACCTGTAGACCAATGGAACAAAATTGAAGATCTAAACATGACTTCATACAATTTCAGCCATCTCATATTTGACAAAGGGGCCAAGAAGACTCAATGGAGAAAAGACAGCATCTTCAGCAAATGATGTTGGCAAAACAGGATCACCACTTGTAGAAGAATAAAATTAAACTCCTACCTCTCACCCTGTACAAAAATCAACTCCAAATGGATCAAAGACCTCAACATGAAACCCTGAAGGTGATAGAAGAAAATGTTGGCAGCAACCTACAAGACTTAAGTGTAGGAGAAGACTTTCTAAATCAGACAGCAGCTGCACAGGAAATAAGGTAGACAATTGACAAGAGGGATCTCATAAAACTCAAAAGCTGAACAGAGACTTCACCAGTGAGGAATTAAAGATGGCAGAGAGGCTTCTTAAAAAGTGCTCAACATTATTAATAATTAAGGAAATGCAAATTAAAACCACTCTCAGATATCATCTCACTCCAGTAAAAAAAGAGAATGGCTATCTAAGATCAAGCGAAAACAAAAAAAAAAAAAAAAATGACAACAGATGCCCTGGAGAGGTTGTGGGGGAAGGGGACAACTCATCCCATGCTGGTGGGAATGTAACTTGTACAACCATTATGGGAAAGCAGTTTGGAGAACCCTTAAAAGGACTCCGAATGAGCCTACCACTGACCCAGTCATACCACTCCTGGTTATATATCCCAAAGACTCATCATACCTCAACAATACATGCACATCCATGTTTATTCTAGCTCTCTCCACAGCTGGAACCAACCCAAATGCCCCTCCAGAGATGATTGGATGACAAAAATGTGGCACATCTACATAATGGAGTCCTATTCAGTAGTAAAGAAAGACGGCATTATGAACTTTGCAGGTAAATGGTGGAGCTCGAAGCAATTATACTGAGTAAAGTAACACAGTCTCAGAAAGACAAACGGAGAATGGTTCTCTCATTTGTTGGATGCTAACACCAAATCCTCCTCCAAATGAAGGCAAGTAATAACATTTATTTTATATTTCTGTTTTATCTGAAAGCAACTCATGTTGTTATAATTGAATCTTTCTCTACAAGCTCTAGAATCAACCCACTATTATTTTCAGACTCTGTAATTACTGTATATGGGTGGAGAGTATGTATCCATATTTTTAGAAGGAGAGTAATATAAAATTAATGGAGGAAAATGTGAATTCCTAAGCATAAAAAAAAAAAACTTGAGAAAGATGCAGGACAGTTATGGCCAGATGTGATGATCTCGGGGGGGGGGGGAGGGGAATAGCCTTAACTGAAAAAAAATATGTCAGAAATACAGAAAACCAATAAAAAAAAGAAAGATGACATCATGAACTTAGCAGGTAAATGGATGGAAGTAGAAGATATGCTAAGTGAAATAACACAGTCCCAGAAAGACAAGTATGTATCCCTCATTTGTGCATGCTACCACCAAGTACCTAGTTGTAAGGGAAACAGAGCAATGTCAATGCTATATTTCTCTTTATCGAGAAAGCAACGGTGGCTCTTATAATGTGCTTCTCTTAATAGGCTATAGAATTAACCTACCATTATTTCAGACTTTGTAATCTTGGTATATGGGTGGAGTGTATCTAGGTATTATATTTCTAGAGTAATAATAAAATTAAAGGGAAAATGTGAAACTCGAAGTTTGATTTTGAAATAGCATACAGTTTTTTCAGATGACATAATTTTATTTTAGGGTGTGCCTATAATATACCTTTGATATAAATAAAATAAATAAATATAATATGATATATATATATATAAATGCATGCATAGTTGAAGCAATACAAATTGGAGGGAAACAACAAACAAAAAGAAACTGGGACAAAAACCAACTGAAAAGTGAAATTCTCCCACAAAACAAGAGTCCTTCTTGCTTTGAAAAATTTTAAAAAGTCTCAGTAAAAGGTACAAGACATGTATGGCAGAATGCATGTACTTGGGCAGGGTGGGGGGCATGGAAAGGGAAATTAATCTAAATTGGAATGAGAAAGCATGTATTAAATGCACAAAATTTCAATAAAACTATTAAAAAATGAAGGCGAAGGAGAGAGAGGAGTTGGTGTGAGGCAAATAGAATGTTCATGTAAAAATTCTCAGTAATAAAAATTTATAGTCAATAAACACAATAAAAATTCAGATTAAAAAATGCCTTAAAGGACAGCAATCCCAAGTTTTAAATATGCAGGTACACAGTTGTTCAATAACATTAGTCAATGTACAAATGCAGGTTAAAATCAAGAAAAGGTGCCATGTTAAGTATTTTAAAATGTCCACAGTTAAGTGTACCTGCTGCTCTTGCAGAAAAACCTGGTTAGATTCCCAGGACCTACACGAACACTGTCGGGCGTGATGGCACATGCCTTTAATCCTAGCACTCGGGAGGCAGAGGCAGGCTGATCTTTCTGAGCTCAACATCAGCCTTGGTCTACAGAGTGAGTTCCAGGACTGCTGGGGCTACAGGAAAAAAAAAAAAAAAACACAAAAAAAAAAAAAAAAAAAAAAGTACCTCCGGCTCTTGCTGAGGAATCTGGTTGAGTCCCAGAATATACATGGTAGCTAAGAATCATTGGAAAGTCCAGTTCCAGGGAAATCCTAGGCTTTCCTCTGACTTTGTGGGCAATTCATGACACAGGTGTACTTATACATATGCAGAAAATACACTCATATACATAAAATAAAAAACAAAACTGATAAATTAAGAACTGATTTTACAGAACATTGGTGACCATAGGAAAATTTGAATGTTTTGTTGTTGTTGTTGTTGTTGTTCACTTTTCTGATAGAAATATGTAGGGAGATAAGCACATTATTAATATATATTGTTGTAATATTTTGCCATATACTTCAGTTTATAGAAAAATACTATTATATTAATTTGTACATGTCAGGGTGTTCAGTGTGTACAGAGCTGTCTTTATCCAACCACTAAGGTGTGAAGTTGTGATTAGGAAATTCCTAGCTCTCTGCTGAGCCACTGTCAACATCTAGTAAGCAGTCAGAGGTTTGTGCCCTGGGACATACTCAGCCTGTTAGCATCTCCTTGAAAACCAGCACAGGAGATCTTCTTTGGGTCTGTTTTAATAGGATTGCCTGACTATGCCAAGTGTACGGAGGGTAAACTTTCCTTTTGATTAGTTGCCAGCCACTTCCTAAGAGAAATTAATCATTTCAGCAGTAATTTTTTGCCATATTCCAGGACTGATCTATCAAATCAGGCATTCAACTAAAACTCAAAAGAAGAATTGAAATTGAATACAGAAGGACTGGTACAGTGGAATCTTGGGATCACCTTAGAATTCCCTCCATCACACATTTATGGCAGGAAGCAGTTTGCCATTTCTTATAAGGTTAGACATGCTAATTTCACTCCTGTATCCTTATCCTGTAGATATGCCAAACATCATATGGATAATTGAATATTCTTGTTAACTTTGTTCTAATTAAGTTGTAATAAAAATTTAGAGCAATCTAAGTGTTCAAATCTATTTAACTATCAAAGAGGAAAATTTTGATAAAGGAATATATACAGAGAAATAAATACAATTTTTAAAAATATATTATTATTTTTATTTTTTGTGTTTGCACATATTACCTAAGTATCTGTAAGTTCACCTATATTGTGCAATGCCCATGGAATAAGAAGCGGGTTTCTGATCCCCTGAAACTGAAGTTACAAATGGTTGTTAGCCACCATATGGATGCTGGGATTTGACACAGGTCTTCTTCAAGAACAGACAGTGCCCTTAATCCCTAAGCCATCTCCCCAGACCCAAGAAATAAATAAAAATTAAACACAGAAGACACCATAATAGGTTTAAAGCAAAGAAAAAGCTAGAAAAGAGAGAGTGCTGCCATAGTTAATAATATAAATTTCAGACCAATGTGCTTTAACTTCAGAAAAGAACAGTAAATTATGTAGGAATATCAAAAGGCCTGGTGACAAGCAACAGCCTATTGAGATCATATTCAATAATTAAGAGAAAATGATAAGAAGATCATGCATAATTCCTCTAATAAAGAACGATCTCTAAATTGTTAATTTCTGTCAATGAGTCAATGAAAATACACTTTCTTGCAATAAGATGAATCCCATTATCAGCAGATAATGAAACAATAACAGCATAATTTTACCAAACAAAAATTGAAGCCCTCATAAGACATTTATCCACAAACAAAATTAAATCTAAAGTATCCACAAAATAACTGCATTCTAAATTAATCAGGTATAGCCAAATAAGCTACTATTTATGAGCTTATTAGCTAATTAACTACAAGTTATGTTTTCAACATTAATTGATCACTAAAACCTTGGCATTTTTAGCAATATCTCATCCTATCTCACCATTAGTGAGTCATGTACATGTGAGTCATATGCATTTGAAGGAAATAAATGTCCCCAAAGACCTTTACAATTTATGATGAAAATAAGAAATAAAAGGACAGGAAAGAAGGAAAACGTTGTAATAATATTAAAATCTGTAATAGCTGTAAGAATAGAACCTAGCTTAATTAAAAAAAAAGGAACAGTATACTGTGGGGTTGAGTGTTAGAAACTTTTCAAAGAGTTAAATTATTCCATCCATTTGTAATGCACATAGCACAATGATGTCATTTTCATTGCTTGAGCTGGCATGCTCTGACACTGTTGACAGCAATGGTGTATGTAAAGCCAGTTCTAACATTGCATATTCCAAAAGTAGTGTCAACGATTTTAAGAGTTTACATGTTGGACACAATGGGGTCATTTCGGGAATACTGTATCGCTAATGATCTTCCCAGTACAGAGAAGAATACTATTCATACAAAATATGAGAAGGAGAGAGTAAGAGAGTGAGAGAGAGAGAGAGACAATATTGATGTGGTGGTTTGAATGAGTGTCCCCCATAGGCTGTAAGTATTCAGACATTTGTCTCCAGTTGGTGGCACTGTTTTTGGAGGTCTTAGAAGGTGTGGCCGTGCTAGAGGAAATACGTTATTGGGGGCAGGCTTAGTGAGTTTAACAAGCCTCGTGGTCTCCAGTTGCTCTCTCTCTCTCTCTGCTTCCTGTGCTCTTTGGGAGATGTGACCCTACAGCTTGCTGCTCCAGATTCAGCCTCCATGCCTCCCGCCACAATGGACTCTAATTCCCTGGAACCGTCAATCATAAGCTCAAATAAACTCTTCCTTTTATAAGTTCCTTGGTCATGGTGTTTTATCACAGCAACAGAAAAGTGACTAATACAATTGATGATATTGGTTTCAGAGTCTCCAAAGCATAAATATTTCCTAACTTAAAGTCTTTCAAGAAGTATAAAATATAAATAGTAGAAAGTTGATAATTTAATTGCCAATGCTTCTGAATCACCTCACATACCACGTTGAATAATATCCCGCATTATGTTTAATAGAGGTTCTAGTCAGATGAAAATTGTATGAAGGTTGTGTTTATCACTTACAATCCCAATCAAGAAGTAAAATGGGAATAGCATAAACTATGCATTCAAATATATTTATATTCTGAGCAGTTAATTTACTAATCTATGCTCTTGTTCACATACTAGCTCCACTATGACTCTAAAGCTCATTAAATCTTTCTCATCCCTTTTCATTTTCCAGTTTTCTCCTGTGTTCTCAAAGCCTTACTTCATCCATGTTTATACGGTAGTCCCCTATTACTCACCTGCTTATATTTAACACTCTTCTAAAAATATTTAATGACATATTCCAGAAATAAACTATTCATAAATTTTAAATAGTTACAGTTATACTATATTGCTATTATCACACAATTTGAATATTAGTGATTAATATTAATATCTTATTGCAACTAATTTATAACCTGAAATTTATTACAGGTTTGTTATTAATTCTTAGGGAACACATAATATGCATAATCTTCAATGCTCTGCAGGATTTCATACACCCACTGGAAGTTTGCATTGTGTCTCCCATTGAAATGAAGAAACTACTGATTTTCAGCGAACATGTA
Source organism: Rhizomys pruinosus (assembly GCA_009823505.1). Classification (NCBI taxonomy): domain Eukaryota; kingdom Metazoa; phylum Chordata; class Mammalia; order Rodentia; family Spalacidae; genus Rhizomys; species Rhizomys pruinosus. The sequence continues at coordinate 89,141 of VZQC01015264.1, read as the reverse complement.
CAAGCTATATCTACTATGTAGACACTGCACGACAATAATCTGCTCTCCTTTGAACAAGCCTCTGTAATTTTGCCTGATTTCTGAAAAACTATCAGCACAGAGAAACTTATACAGGCTCATAGAACACATACTGTATCTCTTTTCCAACAGGAAGGGGCATTCCTTTAATTGGGCACTGTCTCTTTTACCTGGGAAGAAAAGTACAGCCTGACAGGAGCCAGAGGTGTTCCCTTATGTGCCAAGCTCATATTTGAAGCTCTAAGCTCCACCTGCCTGCTTATAAGATGCTGTTGTAAAGAATAATGTTTGAAATAAAAACTGGCTTAATTAATGGATCATTAGATGAAGTTACTGATAACAGTTGTTTATATTAAGCTTCAATCACAATTTTTGAGTCAAATTTTTATACCTTTCTCGACCTTCAGTTTATTGTGTATGCAGCCTCTCCATCTTGCCCAAATTTTTAATCTACCATAATTAGAACAGACTATGCAGACCAGGCTATGTACTGAGGCTATATCCTCAGATGTACTATGTCCTGTCACAGTTCCAACTCTTTCTGTGAAATGCCTTTTCTAGAAACTTCTATAAGTTCATGTAACAGATACCTCATGTACCCAGCAAAATAATCATGGGACTGAAAGGTCCTATGACTGACTGAATTTACATTATAGACTCACCTTCATAAATGAATTAATTTGTCTGAATATGAAAGGAATTTTATTACACATAAGAAGTATATATGTTTTTCAGTAAAATGGCTGTCTTTTCATGTCCTAGAGTCTATGCATATATGTTATTAAATTCTCTGGTCATTGAGATGAAATTCTTGTATACAAAGACAAATTTAATATTAATGTTATTATTATTATTATTTTGTTTTTGAGACAAGTTCTCCCTGTAACACCAGCCTGGCTGGAATTCATTATTCAGAACTGGCTGACAGACTGGCCTGGATCTCTCAGAGGCTTGCTTTCTGGCTCTGTCTCCTGAATGTTGGTATAAAGGCATGTGCACCCACACATGGGTGGCAACTTTTAAAAATATATATTAATAAAGAATACTATTTTAGTAATTATATGATTAATTTAGCAAACTAATTAGGTTGAGATAAACAGGATGGTGAGCATAAAGTATTTCTTCACATAAGATACCACACTTTCCTTATTATGAGCAACTGAGGAGGCAGCAGCTGGGGATGACTGTGAATCTTTCTTTTTATCATGCTTAGAGACCCAGTCTTCTAAAATGTCTCCCAAGTTCCATTTTATTAATCAAAATTATTTGACGGGTAATTGTACCTTGGGAAGTGCTCTTTATACATTCATATATTGATGTGTTTCCTAGTGGATCACCCTCAGTGGTAAATAAATGTAATAAAACAAAAAATGAATTAGAGATCAAACAAAGATGTTTCAAAAGATCTGTTCACACGTGAGATCTCATCACTAACGTTATTTCCATTGAATTATATGTAATTTCATACTATAACACACAAATAGCTTGTTTGTGATATTATATTCCTATGTCCCACAGTATAATTGCTGCCTACTGAGCCAAAGAAATTAGTCTTGGAAGAACTAATATGTCTAACATTAATAAGCTAACAAAACAGATAAGCTAGTATTTGAATGCTTATAACGTTTGGCAATAAATAAGATATTTAATAGATCAGTCAGAGAAAAACTGAGAAAGCAGATGTCAGTATAATGATGTAAGTTTTACAAGGTCTTCATTGCCCTCGGGTCACCAACTAGGCATCCTCAGAAGGGGCCACTTTCATATCTCCAGGATGCTATTTAGTACACTAAAGAGTAGCTTAATTATAACACTACACCCCAGGAGGGCAGATGTGATTAATATCAAAGCACCACCCAGAGTTTACTCAATTTCTTATTTTCTTAGTGATCACATATTAAAGTGCAAGCTTTAATGGAACCCCAGCAAGCTGATTGAGTTAATAAAACATAAGACTTCCCCCACAAATCAACATTTCAAACCAGAGAAAGAACTGAATCTAACTTTGAAACTCCTATTGGAAAAGTATTAAATACAGGAGATCAAAAGACTGTTGTTAATTTAATCATGAGTTTTCCATCCTAGCTTAGACATCTGGCTGAGAATTTTTCAATATAAAGGTTTTAAGGGTTCCAAAAATACGATGTGTTAAAACAACCATAAAAATGTATGAAACACAGTCTAATATTCTCTCTGTAAGCAATTGGCTGGGCAACAAATAAAAGATTCTCAGAGTTTTGATTTCAGTTTGATTCTGGAAGAAGAAACAATAATAATTTCAGTAAAAATTTTGTAAAGGAAGAAAAGAAACACTTGAGTAAGTTACAGGAAAATAGAAATCTTGTTACTAGGTGTGAGATTGCTGATGCAGATGAAAAACTAACTTGACTGTCTTTTCATGATCGATGGTTCACAGCCCAGGCAGAGCAGCTTGCAGAACAATGGGAAGAAACACCTGCTTTAGGCATGCTGGTAACTACAGAAATAAGACCAGGAATGGGAAATTAATTATTGTAAAGAGTCAATCTTCAATAACTTGAAAAGTTGTCTGGCACGTGTAAAGTCATTAAAGAAACCATGGTGGGCTGAATCCCCAGAGATGGAAGACATCTTCCAGAGAGTCTGGAATGCTGTACACTTTGGCGACTGGCCAAGGCACTGAACAAAATAAATGAGGCTGGTTTAATAATTATTTGGTTTTGGAAAAGGTTCGAGAGAATAATCCAGAAAAACGCACAGAAGTCTACCGTAAAGTACTTACAAGTCTTAGGTAACTTGAAATCTGAGAAACGAAAATCATGCAAGGCTAACTACTCATGTAACACTTTATGAACTGAAAGAAGATGGTAAAAATGAGAATTCCTCATGAAAGATTAAGAATTATATTCACGCACGGAGAGTATTTCAAATCAGTATTCAGTGTTGCATACATGCATGGTTTTTAGTCCTTTGATTACTGTTTGATTTTTAATTTACTTCAGTATCCCATGTTTTATCTTCTGTCATATGAAGAAACAGGTCTTTAGCGTTCCTCTTCATCAGAAACATATCCTAAATGGCAATGGTTTTCACACCCAGCTCCTTTAACTGCTCTTTCTCCCATTGCTCTTGGGTCCTCAGTGCTGAGCACTTTTATCACAGGAATCCATTCGAACTCTCCTTTTAACCACTTGTGCTTATCAGTCCAATTGTTACTTTCTAGGGACATTTTCTCCTAATTTGTTCAACCACATACTCCTGGCCTTTATTTTTCCCTAGAAATTCTAACATCATTCCTGTCACACTATCTTGATTATTTATAAAATTCCATTTCTCCTAATATAAATTGTTCCCCACACCCCATTGTTGAACTAATCCTAAAATCATCATCTTTCCCCTTTACCCAGTATGCTAAACCCTGTTCTGGTAAAACACCCAGTTTCATCAATGGTTCCACTGAATAGTCAGGGATTCCAGCATCAGTAACCTTTCTTCAGTCTCCCAGTTTCCTAGTCAGCCTTGTAGAATGTTTTGTGCCTTCAATTTTTTTCTATCTCTCAGTGTTCTTCAAGACGTCAGAGAAAATCAAATGCATATAACTTTAAACTTTACCTATAGAGCTCCCTATTTCCTTTGTAACTTAAGCATAGGAATGCACTTTGTTGTCTGTTTCTTTTTTCATCTTGCTTTGTTTTTGCTTTTAAATCTAGGGCTAATCTCAATTTTAATGGCTCAGGTCACTCTGACATCTGTTCCATTTTAAAGAAGAGATTCATTCAGTGGTCTTAACTTCAATTATATGTTGTATAGGAACATTTGCAATTCTGGGAGAATAGAGACATGATGCTGCATAATTCATCTCAATGAAAATTTGTAATATGTGTCTAGACATAATAAAACAGGCTGTAAGTTTATCTAATGAATACATAAATAGAGAATGTAATTTAAAACTAGTATTTCACCAGTAAGGGAAGGAAGAATCTGATATACTTTGGTGTAAGTATGAACTTTGTATAGATAGAAGAAAAATATGTATTTGTCAAGTGTAAACACACAAATTTTATTTAGAACATCAAGTTTCCATACTTTCATCTTTACAAATTATATAACCTCACAGTATACTTTTTATTTTAATTGGAAATGAACTTCCTCATACTATGTACTGTATTTTTAATATAAATCATTAACTCGGTAGAGTTATCTGGCATATTTTAAATATTTCATTCAAGAGGAAAAATACTCCCAAATTAAATCAGCTTTGCGTGACCTCCAGTGATATCAAGAACTATTAAATTTCTTAAATAAAAATGTACTGAGAGATCTCAGTTAAAAATTATCAAGATTTTAAGAACTTCTGCTTAACTGTTCCATGAATCAATTGTAATTAAGCTTTGGATTTGTATGTGATTTAAAATTGTGAACAACTTCACCAAATCTCTAAGAAGTGATTGTAAAATGATAGACATAATATTAAATGCTTTTCTGCCAAGTGTGGTGGCACATGCCTTTAGTCCCAGCACTCAGGAACCCGAGGCAGGAGGATATCTGTGAGTTCAAAGCCAGCCTGGTCTACAGAGTGAGCTCCAGGCCAGCTGGGACTAAAGGAAGACCCTGTCTCAAAAAGACCAAAAAAAAAAAAGAATATTAAATGCTTTTCCATTGTGAATAATTACATTTTTCTTAATAAATGTTAATATGCTCAAAAGATAAGTTATTATTGTTCTGACATATTATGCTTGACAATTACAGTACATAGTTATTAAATCAGAAAAGATTTTTAAAGAGAATCATTCACTGAATAAACAAAGAACCTACATTTGCTTTATTTCAATATTTATTATCAAATATTGTAGATGATTTGCTGAGTTTGTTTTAGATTTTAACTCAAAGATGAGAAGTCATATAGAAATTACAACTCAAAATTTCTAGTGAATGACTAAAAAGTAGTGTAAAAACTGAATAGAAAGTGAAGAACAAGGAACAATGGAAAATGAGGAAAGATAATACACATTTCATCATAAGTCATATTAAAGTTATTAACTATTTAGTGCAGTGATAACTAATGATTTTATGGTGTTTCTGTAGCCCCAGTTGGCCTAGAACTCACAATGTAGACCAAGCTGGCCTCAGTCTCACAGAGATTCACCTCTTTCTCCAAGAGCCGTGAATAAGTATGAGCCACTACACCTCCACGTGGTGACTAACTTTTAGATAAAATTATGTAACTATATATGAGAAGATGCTAACAATAAAACAATTTATTTCAATCATTTAAGACATCTGTAACCACAAAATGGTTGTGGACTTAACTGTTTAATTTATATTTTATTTAAGAATGAATTAAGATTTGTTGGTTAGTGAGAAAACTACACCTTATAGCATGGTTGCTTCTCCAATGAGATTTGGGGTAAAGCTCTAATAAAATCTGCTCAGATAACCTTTAATAGTTTAAGAAGGTTAATTTTTAATGTCATTTATATTTGAAAGGTGCTCAAAATATTTTACTATTAAATAATTAATAACTTCATTACATGAAAATTTAAGTAATTCAAGCCCAAACCCCACAGGTATCAGGAGCTCTATGTCTGGCTCCTGAAACGCTAAACAAGTCCACTGAGATTTATACATTTTTTCATAATTTAATAATATGGTTTAAGTTGTTGCTAGCATTGCAAAAATATAGTGTAAAAGCACAGATGTGACTGCTAATTAAAAAGTCTCCTGTGAGCGCAAATAGGTTCCTGGGTGATGTTTTGAACAAGATTATGTCATTTAGAAAAAATTCTGAGTACACAAAATCTTGAACTTACAAGCATTATGTGCTTAGGAAATCATTTTGTTTTCTTTACTTTTTTTTCCTTTTTTCTTCTTTTTTTTTTTTTTTATCCCTAACCACCTTGCCAAGTGAAGAAGACTGAAGGCAAACTTTTCTTAAGCCTTAATGATTACATGAACCATATTGCTGCCAACATCCAAATTTATGTTTAGTTCTAGAAAATCTGACTTTGTAATTATAGAAATATGTTGATAACCATATAATGATGAGTGCACTTATGTTTTCATATAAATTTAAAAGAGAAATATTCAAAGCAACTGAAATTTTCCAACATAAATTTTATTCATAACTGATTTAATTTTACTGGAATTTAAGTTTAAGAAGTTATTATAAACTAAGACATTACAAAATATATAGACTAAATATTATCTTTCTGAATACTGACTATCAGAGAAATATTTTTGTATGTGATTCATCATATTTTCCTACCGTCAGATGTTACCAGATATTATATTTACTGAACATAAACGTTTGTAAAAGAAAATATGTCAATATATGAGAAAATACTTAATAATTAATATTAACTATAAGAATAATAATTTAATAATACAAGAGAAATTTTGTAACCTTTCAGCAAAAAGCATATTTTTATAACATCTAAAAGTTTCCAGGGAAATGAATCAAGTATCATATTAATCAACTTGATTTTCACAAAGGTAAAATCAAGTGAGTCTGTTTGCCTAGACATATGCAAGCACATTCAAATAGGTATATAAAAGATGTGCTGGCTGGCACAGACTGGCAAATACTAACCCAAATAGGTTTTATACTTATGTATACAAAACATACGTATGTTCTAAAATATATTTTTCTGGAATGAGTTACAAAAGTATAAATTTATTCACTTTTATATCTGTTTTTTGCCAAAATTTTAATCAGTCCCTGAAAATAATTTTTGCTAAGTCTTAGAATTCCTTTCCCTGGTTTCTGTAAATATGCATTTACTTTACTATTTAGTATTTTTGTCATGTTTCTTTTTGTGTTCCTGTCCTTAAGAATTTCATGTCCTCATGAAGATATATAGAATTTATTTTTTTTAATTTAATTTTTTTTATTGATGCTTTGTGCATTTCGTACATCATTTTCCAATTCAGATCAGGCATTTTTCCCTTTCCCTTCCCCCCCACCCCCACCCCATCCCAGATCATGTATTCTGCCATAACTGTCTTGCATCTTTCTCTGTTTTTTTTTCTTCCTTTTTTAGCTATAAGTGATAATCCATGAGTACAAGCATCCTTCGTGCAAAACCAATCTACAGGCTGTTGTGTCCAAACCCCCACAGCCCCACCATATATGGAATTTAAAAAATGTATTTTTTGTGTTTTTCCAAAACATTTGTCTTTCTCTTAAATACTTGGGAGAGTAACTAGCAGATACAATACTTAAGATTGACTAGAAAGCTTGAACAGAATCTTATACTGTATTTTTTAATTGTGCAAAAGTTCAACATGCATATGCTTAAGTATTTTTATGTTGACCTCATCTAGATATCTGCCCAGAGATCTGACAAATCATTAATTTTAGAAAGATAATTAGAAGTCAATTAAATAGTGGGAAACTATGTTCTATATCTGAACAAGGAGTAGTGTTCTATTTAAGTTTGCCAGCTTTGCACAGCCTAGTATCCTGTGAGATGATAGTCTTCGGTGAGGAATTTCCTAGATCAGACTGGCCTCTGAGCATGCACGTCTTTGGGGGTATGGTCTTGATTATTAATTAATGTAAGATGCACCAGCCCAGTGTGAGCAATAAAATCCCTCAACAAGTGGTTCTGGTGTGTATGAGAAAGAATCTAAGCATGATACTATTAACTAGCCAGAGACTGAGCCATAAGGTGATTCTTACATGGATTTTTCTTCAGAATTCTGCCTTGAGTTCCTATTATGAATTTTTCTTTTTTCTTCTTTTCCTTGGTAAAACTTTATTTTTTAAAACTTTTTCCATAGGTCTTACATCGTTTCTCAATAGAATCTAGAGTCGCTTCCCTTTCCATGCCCCCCACCCCATCCAAGTCCCTGCACTCTGCCATACATGTCCTGCATCTTTTTCTGAGTCTTTCCAGAGATTTTTTTTCAGATCTTTTGTTGTTGTTCTCTCCAACTTGTATTGCTACAGTATATATATAACTATATATACAGTTATCTATAGAGTTATATACAGTTATATAGTTATTGTTATATATAGTTTTATATATAGTTATATATATTTATAAATATATACATACATACACATATCACTTGAATTGGAGGATTTTTTAAAAAATATCTTACTATAAAATTTTTCAATGATGAGCTATGACATGACAGTTAAGCCAAATAAACCCCTACCTACTCAAGTTGCTTTTTGTCAGTGTATGCTAAACCACAGGAAGAGAATGCAAACTAGAAAATGTATTTACAAACTTTGGGACTTTTGTGCATAGATAACACATTTTTCATCCCTATTTGTTGATTTATCATTTATTTATGTTGATGTGGGCTTAACTTTTGCTTTAAACTCTGTAAACATTCACTAATGTTTTTCTTTTTTTTAATTTTTTAAAATTTTATTTATTTCTGTATGTGTATGAATGTACTGTCTGCATGCAGGTTTGTGCACCTGTGTCGTGCAATGCTGCCGAGGTCAGAAGAGGGTGTCGGATTCCCCTGGAACTGGAGTTCTCCTGGAATTGGAGTTTCAGACGGTTCTCAGCCATCATGTGGGTGCTGGGGATCGAACCCGGGTCCTCTGTAAGAGCGGTCGGTGCTCTTAACCGCTAGGCCATCTCTCCAGCCCACTAATATCTTTTTCAATTCTGTAGCACTCACTGCTAATGATGACTGTCCATGAAAAAATATCAAAATATATTAAATGAGAAATTCATAGTTGGAAAAGATAACAAAGGATTTCTGCCCACTGATACCATCCCATTAGCTGACAGCCTGCCTCCCTCAAGTGAAATGGTGAAAGTGATACCTTCATCCTTTGATCTTAACCTATACCTTGGTCTATTAGGAGAAAATATGAGATAATTCTCAAAGATCAGATTTATACAATATACCAGAGAAGTAATTCTCAATACTGGTCATAGTAAACAAGGAAAGCTTATGAAAATGACACAGTTAAGAGAACTCTGAAGAGATAATAAGTAAATGTAATAGACAAGGGTGTTCTGAAAGAGATAAACTAAGAAAAATTAAATAAATCTAATTTTAATAAAATATTAATAATGTTGGACTACTCAAGCAAATGCATCCTAGTAATAAATATAAGCCAGTCTGAGCTATGTAAGAAATCCATTTCCTCCAATTTTTATAATGTTAAGACTGTATTAGCAAAGTCTGTTCTTATAGAAGGCTTGTAGACAGGACATGACAATGATAATATCTGATATTTATTTACAGCTCATTTCTGTTTCCTGAAAAATTGGTGGAAGTAGAATGAAATTAAGATAGTTAAGGAAGTTACTTGCACTAGGGAAGATTGTGGTCTGAACTGCTTCCTGAGTTAATTAATGTCATGTTGAAAAGTCTAGGTGCATTCAGAAATTAGTAACAGAGTATATCTTATGTCCTGTTTGGGAGCTTCCTGGTTTAAGAGAGAATAGCAGCCTGATTGATACCTGAAAGACTCAGCACCTTTCAGTCTAGAGCCTCTCACCTCCAACATCACCTCAGATAGAAAATCATGGGAGAGGAAAGCGGGAGCCACTGGGAGCTCCATAGGTTTGGTTGTATTTTTTAGTTGTTCTTAGCGTATTTTTGAAAATTTCTTATATTTTTCCAGGTTTATATAGTTTCCTATCAGCTCAATTTCCTGTACTTTAATTAAGTAGATAGATGATAGATAGATAGATAGATAGATAGATAGGTAATATATGGTTGGATATAAAGATAGATAGACAGATGATAGATAGATGATAATAGATAGATAGATAGATGATGATAATTGATAGATAGATAGATAGATAGATAGATAATAGATAGATGATAGATGGATGATAATAGATAGATAGATAGGTAGATAGATAGACAGATAGATAGATTAGATAGATAGAGTCTGTGGAGTCAAATTTGTGTTCCCAAATGTTCTAAGTTGTGTGTTTGTCCAGGAGCTATCAGTGGCCAGACATTTTTCAGCTAAGCCTGGCTTATCTTGCTCACTTCCCAATGTCTATACTGGGAATTTGTCTGGCTTAATCTTACATGGGATTTGTGCATGCTGTCACCCTTTCCATGAGTTTGCTTGAGTAACTGAGCAGCTGTCTGGAAAATGTTGTTTCTGTGTGATCCTCCACAACCACTTGCTCTTACCATCATCTATTCCCCTCTTCTGCAATGATCCTTCCTGAGACTCTGGAGGAAGAAATTTTATAAAGGTGCCCTATTCATATATAGAGTCTCTAGCATCTTATTCTCTGCACGTTGTCCAGTAGTGTATCTGTGTTAATCACCATCTGCTGTAAGAAGAGCCTTCTGTGTTGAGAGCTAAGAGATGCATTAATAAAAAAAAAAGTAATTAGGAGTCAGTTTAATATCATGTCTCTTTAGTAGAATTCTAAAAGATTCTCACATATGAGCTGTGGTTTGTCTAGCCACACAATACTAGGCCTGATAACTTTGCTCTTTTTTATATTTTTTAATTTAATTTATTTTGGCTGACATATAGAAATATAAAGTTGTACATATTAATAGGGTCACATGATGTTTCATGCACATATACATTGTTTAAAACTTAAAACTACTGAACATGTCTAGGCCGTTAAACATGTATATCTTAAATTTAATCTTAAAGTAGTTGGTCACTCCCATGAAATCTGTGCCATTAACTATTGTATGAGTGGGTATATCTTGTCAGTTCATTTGCCCCAAACTATTTGAACTTTGTCCATTTGAAAGTGAAAAATGCTGCTAAGTGTTTGAATGTTTTGAATCTGCTAAACAACTAACTTAAGATATTAACCTCATTCTGTTCTCATTTAATTATAAAAACAAGATCAATGCAGACACAGTAAGACAAGGGCCCAGAAAGGAGTAAGGGAAATTTCTTATTTCATTCTTCATGAAGTTGCTACTGAAACTACTACTAGTAAGGGGTCAACAGCCATGGACACAATATCTACAAGTGGCATTTCTTGACATTCAGGAGCCAGAAGGTTTCCTTCTATTTCTCTTTATTTTTCCCCTTTGCCTTTAACTCAATAAATTTATTGAAAAAAATAAACCTATATGAAAACTTCAGTGCTGGCTGGCATTTGATAGAACATTGCATTCAATAAAGTTTAAAATTTGACATTGCTGTTTACATATTTAAACTATCATATTGTATTTTTTAAAAATAATTTAAGGTGGAAAACATCTCTTTTTCAGACTCTCGCTCTGTAGCAAATGTTCTCGTATTTAAATATGGAGAATTCTTTGTGTATTGTGATTTTTTTTGTTTCCAGCTATTTTTCTATCAGATTTTGTGTTCTATGTCTATTTACATACACTAAACATTGGCATAATTTTTCAGAAACAAAATATAACTTGTGAAATCAGACTGGAATCAGTGAATGACTTTACTTGTTTATTAATTTTTTAAAGATATCAGTATAAAAAGACAATAGTAAACTACATTTTGAGAAGAATTTGTTTAGCCTAGTGAGCTTTAATGATTTTAGATTTAATATGTACTCCTTAAGTAACCTTCCAGTGGTTTAGTCTATATAAGTGATAAAAGAAAAGTGAATAGTGTTTCTTAGACATTTTTATTTCTTCATTTGAGAACTCTTTATTCAGGTCGATAGTATGTCATTTTTTTATTGAGTCATTTTTCTTTCTTTTTTTTTAAGTTCTTTGTATATCCTGGATACTAACCTTCTGTCAGATGTATAGCTGGTACAGTTTTTCTCACAGTTAGTGGGTTTCCCTTCACTTTCTTTGCTATTTCTTTTGCTATTCAGAAATTCTATAGTTTCATGAGGTCCCATTTGTTGATTGTTGACCTTAATGCCTGAGCAACTGATGTCAACTGCCCACATTGTAGAGAATAAGTGACTGTGGAATGTCGGTCCTTGGATAAGACTCCTATATTAGAAATCACCTATCCATGGGTCAGGTACCATTGCAGAAGATTGTAAGAGACAGGGTTGTTCAATGACCATAGGGGAATAGAGGCTTATGGGCCTCTGGAATCTTGCACATGAGAACTTGTGGCAATGGTGATGTCAAACACAAGATCCATGCCGACCCTGTAAGACAAGTGTCCAGAATGGAGTAAGGCAAATGGGCAGCTGGTTAGCCCTAGCCTGGGAACTTTTGGAGACTTATCCCTACTGGGTGAAGGAGAGTAGATAAGCTGACCAGACTCCAGGGGATAAATATACACTGAAGGACATCTGGGTACAAATGATCAACTGAAGAGCACTTATCGTGTATGGTGAACACTATGAGTTCTGGCTGGGGGTGGAGTACGGACATGAATGGGGGGGGTAAATTTAATTTAGAACTGTTGTATGAAATGTACAAAAGCTCAATTAAAAATTAAGAAAAAATAACCCGGGCGTGGTGGTGAACACCTTTAATCCTAGCACTCGGGAGGCAGAGGCAGGTGGATCTTTGTGAGTTCAAGGCCAGCCTAGTCTACAGAGTTAGTTCCAGAACAGCTGGGGTTACAGGGAGAACCTGTCTTGAAAAGACAAAAAAAAAAAAAATTAAAAAAAAGGCAATCTAGAGATAGAAACCTATTGTTATTAACATTTGGGTCCTTTTTTTAATTTTAGTAAGGAGAAAGGGGAGATTATCTATGACTTGAATATATACAAATAATAATATCCCCATGTACCATCTAATCTCTAAATGTGTGCATTAGTTTCTATTAGTATACAAAGAATTGTCACAAAATGAGTATTATGAAACAATACTTGTTTAGAAACATCTTTCTCCAGCTCAGAATAGAGCATGGTATGGACGGATTCATGCTTGAGAAATCAAGTTCCTGAGACTGAATTCATTTCTTCAGTATCTGTTGACTAAGAGCTGCTCTCAGTTGCTGGAGGTCACCTCCATCTTGCATTTACTAACCATGGCTTGCTGAAGCAGTTTCTGTTCCTTTATTTGCTTCAATTTTTTTCTCTATGAAATCCAGAAAATAATGCTCCACTTTTCTAAGAGTTAATGTAGTTATCATTACGCCAAAATAATGTCTTTGTATGTTAAAATACATTGTATTTGCATAATGCTGTTAGGAATTCCCTTCATAATGGAGTTTGTTCTAGGATCCTGAGATGTAAAAACAGAAATGAAAAATACATTTGTTTGCTTTGTTTTGTGTTCAGACAGTTGGGTTGTTTCCCAGGCTGTACTTTAACTCAAAATCCTTTCTCCATATTCCTGGAATTACAGAATAGTACTCAGTGCTCAGCTAAATGCATATTTTTACAAAATGTTCAGTGGTCAAAATAGGGAATTAAATACCCATTTGTTTTGGTATACTTCACAGAATTAATAAATTTCATATGAATTATATAGATATTTGAACACAGTTGACTGGAATATGAACAGAGAGCATGGATTGTGACTTCATGAAACTTGACAAATTTGAGGGGGGAAATTAGAAATGAAGAAGGCTAAGGGTAACAAAGGTGCATATATTTTGGGTTGAGTAGATTTAAGAGAGAGATAAAGCTAAAAATTTCCAGGAAAGAAAATGGAATTTAAAATGTTACTTATGAAAGTTTTAAAATTGAACAGACTGCAATTGTGGAGAGTTTAAAAAGGATAATGTGGATTGTCTTTTCTTATACAATGTGATTTCTTCTGCAGTTAACAATAGATAAAGATAATCTGGCATTTTCTCTCTGTGTTAACATTTCTCCAGGTATGTATTTTACTGCCCTCAAATGTGTCTTAATTGTATTCTATGTGTGTTTTACCAAACAAAATAATCTGAAGTGGTGATCAAATATTTGTAATTACAACACTCTTAGAAATAACTAGATAAGTGATTGACATACTTGACTAATTTAGAAATCTCATTAAGTTTAGAATGTAAACTGAAAATAAAAAAATTCACTTGCAATATGTTACACATTTCTGTCATCTTAGCAGCCAAAATTACATAAATATCTAAATTCCTGATGGTTATTATAATGAAAATATTGTGTTCCACTTATAATTTGGTAGCAATAGAATAAAAATTAGCTGGACAACTTCAATCATGCTTTGAAGTGCAAATTACAAGCTTAATATTATAAACACACATCAATCCAGAAAACGTCTTAAAAATATGGACATAGCATATTTGGCACCTCCTCTAAAGAGTAACAAAATGTTTCAAAGACCTATTTCTTTTTTTAATTAATTTATTTTCAATTTAAATTTGTATATTTAAGTGCCTACACACATACACACGCACATCACATCACATCACATCACATCACATCACATCACATCACATCACATCACAGGAGGTCAGATGAGAGCATCAGATTCTCTGGAATTAGAGTTACAAACCCTTCTGATCCATCATGTGGATACTGAGAAATACCTTCCAAGCTTCCAAGGTCTGCATGAATAGGCAAATAAAAATCAAATTCATTGTAAACAGCCATGTGAAGGGAGTATCCTCATTTTAATGGTGTTTTACTCTTGCTATTATTTAAAAATTGTCTCATAGTTCTAAATAAAAGGACATTAAAAGTGTATTGAAGCATTTTTAAAAGTAAACATGAGGAATCACAGATACTTTATTAAATAATTAATAATTTCTTTTTCATTTTACTTCTAATGCAACAGAAAAGAAACCCTAAAAGGAAGAATTTTTGTTACTGAATAATACAAATGAACAACCACAAAAACATGAAATCAGGGAAAGAATTTTTCTTAGTCCTGTGATTTAATTAGTCCTCTGTACAAAGATCTGTGTTTCTTGATAGCATCTAGGCTATTGGTTTATTGAAGTATAGGCCAAGTCTCAGAACAATTCTGCTTCTCCTTGAGTGACCTGCAAATTGGATAACATCCTGCTTTGATTGGTGCTCAGGGTTCCTGCTCATGTCTCCATCAGTAATGTCCCTGTTGTCCTCTACATTTTCTGTTTGAAGGATTAATTGAGTCTGGTTTTAGATACCTATGATCTTGCCTCTCACAGCACCATACATAGATAATCCAAGAAATTTTATAGTTAATGAAAGAGATACAAATAATATATAGTAAGTAGGACAAGCATCTATGTTAAGGGAGCCACATATATCTATTGCCATTTGAAGATTTATTCTTTCTTATTTTTGTGTATATTCGTGTACCTCTCTGTGTGTAGGTAGGTGCATGTGGAGGAAAGAAGAGTATGTCAGAATTACACAGCACATAGCCAGGATGATGAGAACCACATTCAGGTCCTCAGGAAGAGCAGGAAGGGATCCTGACTTCTGAGCCATCTCTCCAGCCCATTACTCTTTTCTTTTCACATTTATAGAGGGAAATAGTTTATTTTATTCCCATCATATGTATTATATAAGAATTTAGCCAGGTGTGGTAATTTAATCCTAGCACTTGGGAGGCAGAGGCAGGGGGATCTTTGTGAGTTCAAGGCCAGCCTAGTCTACAGAGCAAGTTCCAGAACAGCTGGGGCCACAGGGATACCCTGTCTCAAAAAGACCAAAAAAAGAATTTAAAGACCTTCCATTTATATATACAGCATTCATAAATTTTATACCTGTTTAGTCCACAGGTTCTATGAATATAATATAAAATTATATGTCAACAAAAGCAGAAAAATGTAAAAGATGATAAGGACAGCCTTGAAAAATGAACCAATTTTGAAAACAGATGGATTTGTGTCAAGTGCACTTACTCAGGGAGAAGGAAAAGCCTCACATGCAAAGTGTTGTTACTGTGTGGGCTACTTCATACCAGAAAAAAATCTGAAAGCTCAAGACTTTGGGGGCAGAATGCATGATCTCGGTTGGGGTGGGCATGGGGGGAAGGGAAGGGGAGATATGCCTGAACTGAATTGGAAAATGATGTATGAAATGCACAAAGCATCAATAAAAACAAAAAAAAAAAAAAAGAAAAACAAAAAAAGAAAAAAAGAAAGATCAGGGTTCTGAGAGTTACTGTGGTTTCTTTAATAATCCTTGACTGCCACACTCCTAAAAAACAGAGGAAGAAAAGTTTACAGGTCCAATAGTCTGAAGCAGTCAAGCTCTGGATTCAAACACATAGAGGAGCACAGCATGTTCCACGGTCACAACTCTATGCCCCATGTCTCATTTTATTTTCCAGGGTTCTTTCCACACAACAAAGAGAAAAAGAGTAAGCCTGGTCATAACCACATGCCAAGGTTTCCTCAGTGGCAAACGCTGCCACTGATTAAATTCTGCCACAGAATCCTTCGTTCTCTTAAATACATCAACCTCATTCAAGTTTTTACATTAGGACTGCACATTTCATTATACATAGGGTCTTTGATCATGAACTATGGGGCCCATACCAGAAGCAAAAATGGGCTTAGAATAATTGGATGTGTAATGACTAATCTATGGAAGAAAATATGTGAAAAGATACAGAAAATCAAACAAACCCATAAGAAAGAAATGAACTTTAAAAAAAATGAAACACAATGTTATGTCTTAAAAATCTGTTCAGAAAACATACGAAACCTGGTGCAGAGACACGCCTCTATAATCCCAGAATTTGGAAGAGAGAACGAGGATCAGCAGTCAAAGTCAACCTTAGATTCATAGCCTCATCGAGAGTTTACAGCTAAACCTGGCTACAAGAGTCCTTGTCTCAAAAACAAAAACAAACTAAAATAAAAGGAAACAAAACAAAAACACACAAAATAAGCCACATAGTTCCAGACCCTGAGATAGGAAAGGAAGACAGCTGTGATATTTGGCATTACTCTTAAGGGAAAGAAATACTCCAACTCCCTTGTATTCCTCCAGATGGCCAATGAGTTCAAATGTTTGGACCAGTCATAACAGTTAATATAATCAAACCAGAGAAGTAAGATAAGACAAAATGCACCCTTAGGAATATGGAATTATGATGTGAGTTCTACATTATGAGTATACATCCACAAACGTTGTTTTATGATGTGAGTTCTACATTATGAGCATACATCCTCAAACCTTGTTAAGAAAAAAGAAATAGTTTTGTGGTTTTTAAGATGCAATTAGCCAAAAATAAGTAAATAAATAAGCCGAGCGTAGGGGCTCATGCCTTTAATCTACTGGGGAGGCAGAGGCAGGCAGATCTTTGTGAGTTCAAGGCCAACCTGGTCAACAGAGAGCGTTCCAGGACAGCTGGGGTTACAGGGAGACCCTGTCTCGAAAAGACCAAAAAAAAAAAAAAAAAAAAAGAGATACAATTAGTGTTAGTTTTTTTCCACCAACCAAACATTACAATGGTACATATTTAGTGCATTTTTGATATTCACACTAACAACAGAAAGATAAAAACTTTTTAAATCTTGCCAATAAATATAAGTAAATAATAAATACTGCCACAAAAGACTTTATAAACCACATATGGTTGTGAACAGCATAAATTTCAATGTTCAGAGTGTCACACCTAACCAAAATGTTGGTCCATGTTGAGTTTAGGAAGAGTAGTTAAAACAGAGAGCTCTCAGAATTTTGACTTTCATTCATTGCTTCTTATGCTGCTACGGGAGAATGTGCTTCTTAAAGTGATGAAGTTTAGGAAATGCAATTAACTGGATTCAGAAGACAAGGGCTCTGGGTAAGAAGAAGACACAGATTTCTCTGGAGTACAATTAAAACTGAATTATATAACAATAAATAAGCCATATGCTGAATTTAGAATGAGTCCGAGATAATAAAACAGAATTCATAGTTTACTTGCTAAAATACTTCAACAAATTTAGAGAAGTTTCACCATTCTCTCATAAAATCTGAATTAAAATATTAAGCAAACAAAATATGCACACAGCCAAAATTTTTAACTCTAAGATGAACAAATAGCTGTCAAAAAGTATAACCATGAAAAACTATGAAGGTCATTTGTAAATAATACTTATAGCATAAAATATAGCCAATGAATGATATTCAAGGAATTGTCCTACCAAAACATTAGGATGAGTGAGGTAAGGGAATCAGTAGGATCCCGAATGAGATTAACTCCTGTGTGATAATAAGTAGTTGTCTTCTAAGTTGGAAAACCTAGAATTGGTAATAAGCTTAGAAATATGATGAAATCTGTGAACACAGGTAGTTTATTAGCTTCATAGACCTGACATTGCGGAGTGGAAATCAGAATTGAGACAATATAAAAGAAACATTGTCATTCTTAGTAACATGCATGAGAGTAACACTATTTTATGAACAATATTGGGAACAAAATAAATTTTTAAGAATCTCTTCTATGAAAGGGGAGGAGGGAAAAGGGGAACTGTTACCTGGAAAGGAAAAAGGAGGGTAAATCAGAGGCAGAGGGAGGAAAAAGAGACCAATAACAGTAAGGGAAGTTTGAAGAAGCCGTAGGGCATCATACTTTAGCTACTTTAATCTTACTTTAAATTGCACCATGTGCATGTGTGTGTGCATGTGTATGTGTGTGTGGTCATGTGCGTGTGTGTGTGTGTGTGTGTGTGTGTGTATGTGTTGTTATTGGTGGTCTGAGAAATCGATGGGATTTGATAATGAGATGAAGGGACAAATGTTTGTCCTTTCATAATTCAAGGCTTTTTTCTTTTTCTTATTTCTATTTTCTTTTAATTAATTTCATTTAGAAATGCTTTTCTTATTCATTTCAGAATGCTACAGAGCAGGGATATTGCTTCCAAATGATAATCAGAGTAGACCTCATCCATTTAAGCCTGGAGAGTACATCACATAATGCATTTATATCTGTATCTCTGTTACTAAATGGATCTAAAGTGACATCTCTGGGCCTGTTAATGAGATTGTCTCATGTAAGGGAATCTAGTAATAGGGTCAAACCAAATCTGATTATTCAAAGATAATGTTAACACTAATTTAATTAATCAATGTTCAATTTACCATTCACATTTAAAACTTAAGTTAGACAGAAAGACAGAACAACATTTGTGATGAAATATGATATTTTAAGATCAAAGATTAGACTTTGAAAACGGGAAAGTTGACAGAACAAAAGTAGCTGTGTGTCTGAAAAAGCCATTTGAAAGTAAATTATTTTCAAACCTGTCAACAAACAAGTCTCCTTGATGCTCTGAGCATCCATTAGGCAGATCATTCTTATGGATAGACATTATGTGTACCGTTCTCTTGTCTGAAGTTCATTTCTCTGTTAGTAATTTGTTTCTCCTTCGAAACTACTGGAATGCCACACATTACATGGAGCTTTCTCAGCTGGTTTCCATTGTTTTTACTGTAGCCATCAATCTCCATACATAACTGTACTCAAACAGATGTAATTACCTTTGTTAATCACTATAGCTGTGTTGTAGGTAGTGGAAACTTATGTCACATGGGAAACAAATGACCTTTCTGGGGAAAATATATTTGGTAATAGTACCTTAAATAATTAGTCCCACTGTACAGAAATAAATTAGAATATGAGGTTAAAAGAATGCACTGCCATGAATCATGGCTATCTATTGAAGAACTAATGAGAGATTCAATAGTCATAAAATTAAAATACTTTTAAAATACCAGATTTGATTACTGTTAATTGTTAAACCATTGTGTGTAAACATGTGTATATATTATGTTTAGGCACCTGAATATTCATCATTGTCTCAGGTAAACATGAACAAATAAAGTATATAATGAAATATTAATTCCTTCAAATAATTTAATAAAATTGTGTCAGGAATATAAAGTTCTATTCATTTATTCTATGTATTTTTTAGAGATATGAATGCAGCATGCACTCACTTTGTGTAACCAGCATAGACAAAATGCCAACTTTCATTTAACAAGGCAAACTAGCATTTCAGGGTCTGACATCAAATCATTTCAGGCAAAGAAAATAGCACCCAGAAGACCATGTAACATAACAACCTTCTATTATTTGCTCCCATTGTTAATTTTCTTCTGCTCTTTCACAAAAGCAAACTCTTCTAAATTTAAATGGAAGGTCTTTCTGCACAAGCACTTGCTATGCTTACCAGATGCTTAGATGTGCTGTTGTAAAATGAGAAATTGTAGCCTGTCATTGAAGAAGGGCTGTAAGTTGTGAAAGTCTGAGGATATCTCAATGTGATGTCATCTCAGCTCTTTCTGTAGATATGATACCATCAACTTTATAATTTTTCCTTTTGTGGGATGTCTATATGCAAACAGGTGATCTCACTAAAGTTGGACAGTAGTGGTCAGCTGCAGAAATGGTCAACAGTGTCTCCTACCTAAACACAGGATAGTGAGGGAAACGACCAGTGCTCCACAATGGGATGACTTGCTGAGCAATATAGTTTGCTGAATTACATTAAAAATAGTTTGATTTATAATATTTTGAATTTATGCTGATTTATTGGAAAATGTTTCCACTGTGAGGGAAAAACATCTGTGTTTTCTTCTTAGATTTTATGCAGGTAGGAATCTACTTATGATGCTGAATGGCTACCTTAAGAATGCACCCAAGGGGTTGAGGAGATGGCTCAGTGGATAAGAGCACTCAATATTCTTGCAAAAGGCCTGAGTTTGAATACCAGCACATACATGGTGACTAACTACCACCCATAACTCCACTTTCAACAGATATGACACCCTCTTCTTTCTTCATCTGGCATTGCGTGACATGGGAGCACCTACATACATGCACACAATACATTCATACATTTGTAACAAAAATAAGGCAAAAATAATGCAACCAACATACAAGGAAAATCCAAATAGCTAGTATATCACAGACTGAAAGGATGCTTGAACCTCTCCAGTCTATTCTTCAAAAGAACAATTAATTTTTACTTGGTGAGAAGGACTGAATGATGTGCTATAGATTCTGGAAGTTGGCCGGAACTATCAATCTGATACTTGCCCTATGGCAAGAATAACCTTCTAGTAAAAATCTTATTAGGAAATCAATGTCCATGAAACCCTGTGAGCATGAAGAAAGAAGATTTTTTGAGGAGGAGGCAGCGAGTGACTTACAGATGCCCTTGCTGATCTTGTAAATCATTTCATTTTAATTATTTTACTGGAGAATTTTCAGGCCTCTGGGAACTTGTTCATATGAACCTATAATAGTTGAACATTCATCTTTTGTCAATGAATACATCCAGATCAGAGCATCAGAAAACTTTGAAGATTATTATATGTACTGTATTGTTTTGTATATATGATTTAACTGTAGAACTGTGCACCTAATTAAAGTTATCAGATCAAAATATAAATCAGTTCACCATTTTTTAATGACAGAGTTGATACATTGAAAAACATGAAAACTGTAAAATTTTCTCAGTGTTTCATTACTGAGTGCTAAACATATTTTGGAATTAGCATATAGTTTATTTTCAAAGGTCATAATTTTGATATATATGTGACGTATATATAGGGCTATTTTGGAGCAATACAAATGGGAAGGAACAACAATGACAAAAAGACTGGATCAAAGAACTGACTGAAACAGTTAAATTCTGCCTAAACAATAAACCTCTGCAGATAAAAACTTTTAAAAGTCTCAGAAAAAGATGCAAGACATGTATGGCAGAATGCATGTACTGGGGTGGGGTGGGGGGCATGGAAAAAAGAGTGTGTCTAAATTGGAATGAGAAATGATGCATGAAGCACACAAACACCAATAAAAAAGAAATTATAATTATAAAGATGTTTAAAAATTCGGGCTGGAGAGATGGCCTAGCGGTTAAGAGCGCCGACCGCTCTTGCAGAGGACCCGGGTTCGATCCCCAGTACCCACATGGCGGCAGAGAACCGTCTGAAACTCCAGTTCCAGGAGAACTCCAGCTCCAGGGGAATCCGAGACCCTCTTCTGACCTCCGCGGCATTGCACGACACGGGTGCACACATTTGCATGCAGACAATACATTCATACACATACGGAAATAAATAATAATAATAAAAAAGATGTTTAAAAATTGAATTAAAATTATATGTAATGCTGAGTATGATGATATACACCTATTATTCTAATCCTGAGGGGCGGGATTGAGGGTATAGGGAGTAGGATTGTGTCTTTGGGAATAGCCTGGACAAGATCCAGGCATGCATGAACGTAACACTTTCAGGCCTCTGGGAACTTGTTCATATGAACCTGGAACAATAGCAACAGAATTCACAAGACTCAGGCCAAATGAACTGCACAAATCTCAGCACAGAACAAGGGATATCGGCCATAACCCAAAACTAACTGAAGAGCTACTGGCAACTGAACAATGTCAGATGAGGTAGAGTAGATCTTCTTTAAGGGAGTGACTCTAGAGGGCTGACTAGCCTTTACTGAATGAACTTGTACCAAGGGACATCTAGGTAAAAATGCTTGATTACATAAGACTTAACTTATATGACAGAATGCGTGAAATCCAGTTGTGGGGCAGCTATGGTGGGGTGTGAGTGGGGGAAAGGGCCTAAATTTGATTAAGATCTATTATATATGAAATGGACAAAATCTCAAAAATATTTAATAATAAATAAAATGAAAATAAAGTATACGTTTTTTTGTCTTTTCAAGATAGGTTCTCCCTGTAGTCCCAGCTGTCTTGGAGCTCACTGTGTAGACCAGGCTGGCCTTGAACTCACAAAGATCCACCTGCCTCTGCCTCCCGAGTGCTAGGATTAAAGGTGTGTGCCACCATGCCTGGTTAAAATATACATTTTTAAAAGGGAAAAGTAAAGAGATAGCTCAGCAGGCAAAGACATTTACTATCCAGCATGACTACCTGGCTTCAATGTGGCATTCACATGTTGGAGGGAGACAACCAACTCCTACACATTGTTCTCTGACATCCACAAACCTGCAATGGTATACATGAACCTCATACACACTAAATGCAAAATAAAATAAAATAAAATTTCCTATATTTAAAAATAAATAAACAAATAAATAATCAAGTAGTGATTCAAGATAGATACCTCAGATTCTATTTGTATTAATAAATATACTGTAAAAATGCTTAGAGATAAGGCTCAGTATTTAACAGGACATGCTGCTATTGCAGAGGACCCGAGTTGGGTCCCAGGCACCCAAGTTAGGTGTGGCAAATCTTTAATAGACACCCTCTTTTGGCTTTGGAGGAAAATGCATTCACACACACACACACACACACACACACACACAATTAAAAAAAATAATGTTAAGAGAAACAAGAAAAATTAAATACACAAAAAATACATATAAAACACAATATATGTTTTTTTCTAGGATCTATGACTTCTCCTGCCATGTGCATATGGTTATGTTTACAGCACCACTTCTGCCACATCCTTAAAACAGCATAATTTCTTAATGTATTCAAAAAATAAATACATCGCATATTTACAAGCCAGTGTGCCTCTCACCACTCATCAGAAAAGCTTATTTAAGCAAGAGTTAGCAATTAATACAAAGCTCCACAACTGGTCAAGTGCAGAGAATAATTGTTTCTGAGACACTTAGCCCTAAGTGACATTGTCAGTACAAACTCTGCACACAAAATGAATGCATCTCAACTCTCACCAGATAACTTTTGTTATGCAGCATATGATGATTAACATAGAAACTCACAACTAGCCATGTGCAGAAAAGAAGAGTTTGCCTAGTGTTCCTCCTTAAGTATGACAACTATTTCAAACTTGAGCCTCCCAAGTCTGAAGGACAAGTGCAGAAGATGGGCAGAAAGATTGTCAGAGCCAGAGAGAGGTAGGAGATGACCACAAAGAATCAGTTTTCCAGATAGCCAGACAGATACATATACTCAGAAAAATGGTGGCAGCATGCATAAGACACATGAAAGCTCCAAGCAGAGAAAATTTGAGCATAAACATTGAGAAGTAGATAAGAAATCTCAACTCTACCAAAGGACCTTTGGGAAAAGATAGTAGCTGGGAAAGGGAGAGGCAGTCTCTTACAGTGGTGGTAAGTTGACCAGGCTTCAATGGATGGACTCTGAGGGACATATGGGAACACAAATCAGACTCTATAGACGTACTGTGTATATATATATATATATTATTATATATATTATATATTATATTATAGTGGGTGGAGGCAGTGAAGGTAAGAGCAGATGGTGAATGCCATCACGTTGTAAGAAAATGGCAAAAATGGGCTGGAGATATGGCCTAGCGGTTAAGAGCACCGACCGGCTCTACAGAGGACCGGGTTCGATCCCCACGCCCCACATGGCGGCCGAGAACCCTCTGAACTCCAATTCCAGAGAACTCCAGTTCCAGGGAATCTGAGGACCCTCTTCTGCCTCGCGCATTGCCGACACGGGTGCACAAACTTGCATGCAGACAGTACATTCATCACCATACGGAAATAAATAAAATTAAAAATTAATAAAGAAATGGCAAAATGTAATGGTTTTAAAATTATTTTGGTCTTTTTGAGACAGGGTCTCCCTGTTAGCCCCAGCTGTCCTGGAATTCACTCTGTAGACCAGGATGGCCTTGAACTCCAAAGATCCACCCTGCCTCTGCCTCCAAGTGTTAGGATTTAAGGCTTAAGAAAAATGGCAAATTTATGATTTTTTAAAAAAGTTATATATGTAATATGTTTTGGTATAGATAGTAAGAAGGCAAGGAATGAAAAGGATTTTTTTTTTTTTTTTTTTTTTTTTTAAATTAATTTTGTGTGGAAGGTATATGAATATTTATAATAAAACAAGTACATAAAAATAAAACTAAAAGATCAAAATGTCATGAAATGTTTGTGAAAGATAAAACATAAAGTTAATATGTATATAATAAAGTTTACTGCAAATAAAAATCATTGTAACTTCCCAGTCAAAGGAAAATACAATTTTGCAAAACTGAAATCTAAATTTCTACTCAAAATAATGAGATTTTACTTTTAAAACATGGGTTAAAGAACAATGACCCTTAATTTCATCTCTTTACCAAAAGGTCCATTTGGATTCTATTTGATTTTATGCAAATGCTTCCATTATAAGGATTTAAGCAGATTGTAATGCTGTTTGTGTGTTTGAGCATTGGACTGAACTCTTGTCAGAAAGCCACAAAATTACCAGTAAGAAAAATTATATTAAAATGAATTTTTCAAGCAAGGGCTATTCAAGCATAGTTATATGTCAATCACAGAACTTACTTTAAGGGACAAATATTGAAATCTACTTGTAAATAAGGCAGAAAAGGAGATGAAAAATTGTAAGAAACTCAGATGGTACATGAACATAAGGAAACAATGGCTTTCAGGCCACTGGGGACTTGCATATATAAATTTACAACAATGGCGGCAGCATGCACAAGACCCACTCCAACTCCGTCAGATAAAAAACCCAGCACAGAACCCTACGATAGCCCAAGAGTGGCAAATGGTTACTGGTGGGTGAGGGAGAGTAGATCTTCTTTAAGGGAATGACTCTGGACAGGCTGACTACTCGAGTTGATGAACTTGCACCAAATTACATCTGGGTACAAATACTTGACTGGAAAGAACTTACCATATATGACAGAATTCATGAAATCCAGTGGAAAAGGGTTATGAGGAGGTGCAGATGGAGAAGGGAATCTGAATTTAATTAAATACAATTGCATGAAATGTGCAGAACTCCATAAGAAAAAAAATACATAAATAATTTCAAGTACTCCAAACAGCTAATGAAATACTTTGTTCATATAAATGACTACATACACAAAACATCAATTCATTCACTTAATGTTCATAGTGATATATACAGAAGACTATTTTGGAATACATTGCATGTTTTCTAGGGCATATTATTTTCTTGA